>RPOG01001854.1:16928-107668 GCA_008086565.1 Thalassoma bifasciatum
CCCCCCCCCAGTCAGAGAGGTCTGAACTCAACCGCTTTGTGTAGCTCCTAAGTTTGCAGCCTCGAACTCCTTTGGCTTTTAGCAGCTTTATCTGATTTTCAGCAAAGTGAACACAGTAAAGGAGGGAAAGTCAGCACAGTTGAAGAAAGAGAGAAATTTGAGTTCTGTCTCAGAGCTGCTGGATGATGTGAATCTCTTTGATTACTTAAACTGCCCCCAGATATTCTCATCTCATTGGAGATTTATTAATTTATTTTGGCAGTGAAGCTGGACTCAGTATAGTATCACGCCAAAATCAACATTACACAAAGAGCAAAAGTTATGTAATCTGTTTACACACTTGGTGGATGAGAATTTGCTACCTGCTTGACTTCAGAGGATTTTCTTTGCAGCTTTGCCAAGAAATGTAATTAGTCTTTCTTTGATTAGAATAAATGATAACGGTGTTTTAACTAGGGCTGGGTAATTAATCACAAATTAGATGAAATTGCAATCTGACAGGTTGCAATATTCTAATTGCAGACAGTGCAATATTTCTTTAACCTGAAATGTGTCAGAATATCAGATACACAGATGTTTTCTGTTCTACACCAGTTACTTAACCCAAGAGACAAACTGTTAAAAACTACCTTTACAAAAGAAAATATCTAAGTGGTGAAAGAGGCAAAAACAACAAAAAATAGCAATAAAACTTAGTTTGAGGTAGTAAAAATTGATATATATATATATATATATATATATATATATATATATATATATATATAAAAAAGCAACAAAATTGACATTTGAATTGGGATAAACCTGGAAATATTCAAAGTCAATGAAAATGGCAAGAAAGTTGGGACTTAACTTGGAAAATAGTCAGTTTTTTGCATTAAAATGATCCAAAGATGGCAAAAGACAGGGTGAAAAGTGTCAAAAATGGGCAAAACCAACAAAAATTGTAGAGAAAATTGGGAGTTAACCTGTTAAAAAGTGAGAAGGTATCAAAAAATAGTTCGAAAGTGACAAAAAAAAGAGATAAAAGTGTCAAAAAATAAGAAAATTAGTCCAAGTTGTAGTTGTAGTGGGTTGTTGTTGTTGTGCTGTAATTAAAGTAACTGCTCATGTCCTACAATGAGTTTGTTTAAAAACACAGAAGATCGGAAATAATCACACACAAAAAATTGCAATTGCAACATAGGAAATAATAATCGCAATTAGATAATTTTGAAAATTGTTCAGCCTTTGTTTTAACTCAGCCTTAGTGGATTAAATCAACACGTTTGTCTATAAAATCTATATCATGGAAGAGGCTCATATATTAGATCTGGTAATACAATCATGAGACTTTCATGGATATATTTCTGAGGTGTAAAGTAGGCTTTACATCCATTTGAGTGTTTGAGTGTTAGACAACAAGACTCAGTTTGTTTTTAAGAAGTCAGGTCTCAACTGTGCAGCCGAACCTGTCGTCTTCATTTCTTTTGAAAGATTTGTTTCTTGCAGAACGAGCTTGGATTCAATCAGTTAGATCCCTCAGAAGTTGTATCAAAATGAAACTCCGCCCCCTCCTCTGAGAGCTCTGCACAGGATGGGACAACTGAGTAAAATAAACACACGCCATCAGATAAATGCTGCAGTCACAGATCACCTGAGCTGTTAGGAGAGGAATCATTGCATTGTGGGAATGTAGGATCCAATCAGGAAAAGAGACAAAGCTCTGCCTCTTCAGTGCAAACAGCCTCAGAATGAGCCGCGTACAGACTGGTTGGACCAGTCCTTTATAGAGAGTCAAAGATTAACTCCTGCTCACTCACAAACTGTTGATGTTTGTGTGTTGTCTTTGTTGAGGATTAAAGACAGAGTGAGTGTCTGAGCTCCTGTGCACAGCTGGCTCTCCTCCATCATGCCTCGACATGATTCCACCTTTACTCATTCCTCACATTTCTCTCATTCTGCTCTCCCCTTTCATCTCATGCTGCTTCATACACTTCACTTTAGCTCTAACTTTTGTTTTTCAAACAGCTGACCCCTGCTCTGATTCTCAGTTTCCTGCAAGTTTAATCCTCAGCGTGTGATCTCATGATCTCAGAGTGAATTCCTCTCTTTACAGTTACACGTGAAAGCTGCACGCTGCACGCTGCAGGCATTCCTACACACTGACAGCGTGAAAAAGTAAAGAGGCCTGTCTGGAGTTTACTCTGTTTTCCATTTCCTGAAAATCTGATCTGACTTTAAAAGACTGAGTCCTCCCTTATTTCAGCTCCTTTTGATGAAAATTGCACCAAAACAGTATTTGTCCCTCCTCTCTGTGTGTACTGCAAAGACATTTCTCTGGAAAAGACTCCACTGGAAACTATGTGTGAAAAGCAGCAGCTGATGGAGGTCAGAGAAACGCTGCCTTTATCTTTGGCGTTTGTGTGCAGGTATGTAGTGGATCAATTCTTCAGTTCCAGGAAAAAAAAGATCTTCAGATAAATCATGGAACTTTTGACCTACTTTTTAGAGAGGAGACAACTCAGGACATCAGAGGAGAAGACTTGGCTAATATTTGTCAGACCAGTTGATGCATTTGTTGTGAATAAAATTCACATTGAAGACTCCATGTGGCATGGTCCTGCAGTGTTTTTTGTTCAGGTTTAAAGTTGGAGAGATAAAGCAGAGCCTCTCCTCCTCTTCTTTCAGAACAATCTGACCACGTCATAAAGAAAAGGTTGAAATCTGATCCACGGCCAAACCTTGACACAATAGTAAAGGTGTTTTCCAGCAGGTTCCTACCTTGCTGGACTCTTTCAGTTTGCTGGTTTCTTATGTTCATGTGAACTTACAGCCCCTTTGTTTGACCCCTCGGTGAACACAAAGCGGAAAGTGGGACACCTGAGGGAGAAAAAGCTCACATTTAAAGGAGATGACATTAAAGAAGGAATTCACACCCAGCTCTGATGCATGCAAAAAATAATAATTATAATAATAATAATAAAATAACAGTAACATACTGGTATGCCAGTAATTCTCTCTTCTATTACAGTGCATGTACTGTAATATGTTATTGATGCATTATTTACTTTAAATGTAACTGATCAATTTTTCTTGTTTATAAACAGAAATGAAAATTACTGTAACCTATGCAGAGTAGTTTAGTTAGGAGACTACCAGATAAACGTTGGTTAAGTTTGTGCCATTGACAGAAAATATAAACATGCACATGATTTGGTACATGATAAATTTCTGTACCATAGTTACCAAGATGAAAGCTGGGGACTGAATGAAATCTGTATCTCTTCTCTCACCTGCTCCTCTGTTCCCTCACCTTCACCGGTGTCTGGGTGCAGCTATCCTCACTCTCCCCCCTCTCCTAAATCTGTCTCTGCAGCGTCTTGTTTGACTGGTCTCTTTGTGTGTTCACAGTTACAGAGTTATAATCCTGTGTCCTATTTTCTTTTTCTAGAGCTGGATCCCAAAGATCATCAAGAAACGAGTTTGCTCCACATTTGTCGAAGACTCTTTCAGGTAAACTCTCCTCATGTGTGGTACACGTGGTAAAAAAGAACAACACTTGATTTGGTAGGAAAAAGCCAGAATGTTTAGATTTTTTGATAATTCAATTATATAATTTAATATTTCTATCCCATGATGTCAAAAATACCTGTTGTTGTTTTTGCCTCCTCTAAAACTGTAGAGATGCCTCAAATCAGAGACACTCCAGACTCCACAGGTGAATGAGTGTGTCACTGAGTGTGTTTCTGTCTTCTTCTCTCTCAGTAATGGTGCGTTGTGTCAGTGTGGGGGGGTGCGGGAGCAGCATGACTCGGTGGCCACGGGAGATTTCTTTGGAGCAGCGATTGTCACTCAGTGGGACAGCAGGCAGCACTCCTCAGAGTGTCCCACTGACGCGTATGGAGAGCTGGAGTTCGCTGGAGCTGGACGCAGACACAGCAACGTGAGTCACAGGGATGAAGGAAAGTAGAACTATATACCAGACTGAGTCTCTGACACATTTGACTCTTGTTCTGCTTTTTTATGACGATAAAACCTAAATGCCAATGAAGTTGGGACGTGATGCATTATGAAAGCAAAAACAGAATACAATGATTTACAAATGCTATATAACCTACATTCAATTGAACACACTAAAAAGATAAGATATTTATTGTTCAAACTTGTTTTTGTTTTTTTGTGTTTTTTTAAAGCTTTGGAGCTGTAATTCTTTGTGCTTTATAATGTTCCACACATTTTCAATGGATGACAGGTCTGGACTGCAGGCAGGCCAGTCTAGTAGCTGCACTCTTTTACTACAAAGCCACACTGTTGTAACAGGAGCAGAATGTGTCTTGGTTTCATTGTCTTGCTGAAATAATCAGGGACGTCCCTGAAAAAGACAAAGTGTCTTGGATGGCAGCAGATGTTGCTCCAAAACCTGTTTGTACCTTTCAGCATTGATGTTGCCTTCACAGATACTGGGACAGTTACCCATGATGCTATGGGCACTGAGACACTCCTATACCATCACAGATGCTGCTTTTGAACTCTATGCTGAGAACAATCCAGATTGCCCTGTCCTCTTTGGCCTGGAGGACACCACGTCCATGATTTCCAAAAAAAGTTTGAAATGTGGACTAGTCAGACCACAGCAGACTTGACTACTTTGCCTCAGTCTGTGTCATATGAGCTCAGACCTAGAGAAGGCGGTGACGTTTCTGATGTTGATGTATGACTTGGTCTTTGCATGGTAGAGTTTGAACTGTCACGTGTAGATGTAGTGATGAAGTGTGTTAACTGACAATGGTTTTATGAAGTGTTCCTGAGCCCACGTGCTAACATCCTTTACAGAATGGTGTTGTTTTATGATGCGGCACTACCTGAGGGGTCAAAGGTCACGGTCATTCAGTGTTGATTTTAGGCCTCACAAAGCTCAAAGAACGTTGGCAGAAATCCTGGCAGTTGAGAAGCTGCCCGTCACGTAGGGAGTTTGCAGGGCTCTCAACACTCAGATTGATTCACAAACTTATTCCCAAGCAGGAGGATATCCCTGACCATTACTGCAGGTTGGATTCTAACTTGGAGAAGTTGTCAGCTCGGCTATGATGGACCAACAAATTAGAATCATTGGATCAAGACAGTGGGAAGACTAAGGGCTCAAGCGTGGATAGTAAATATTGATTCTGCGTGTTCCCAAAACATCTTTTTCCTTCTCATTGGTGCCCTGAGCGTCGGCCTTGGCAGACTGATAAGCTCACAATCCTCCTGAAGATGTTTATTCACAAATGACACTTTTCCCATAACTCCCTAACCTCTCCTATATCAGGCAATGAACGTTTGTTGCTGCTTAGATCTCTCTGAGGCCGTCTCAGCTGTGGCTTTGTCATCATCAGAGATCATATTATGAACTGTAGATGATCAAATCCACAAATTTATGTAGTTGAGAAACATTGTTCTTGAACTGTTGGACTATTTTCTCACACAGTTGTTAACAAAGTGGTGAACCTGGCCCCATCTTTGCTTGTGAAGGACTGAGCCTTTTGGGGATGCTCCTTTTAAACCCAATCATGACACTCACCTGTTTCTAATGAACCTGTTCACCTGTGGAATGATCCAAACAGATGTTCTTTGAGCATTCATCAACTTCACTGTTGCAGTGAACTTTTGCACACAAAAAAAACAAACAAACAAAAAAAAAACAATAAAGTTCATCAGTTTGAACAATAAATATCTTATCTTTTTGGTGTATTTAATTGAATATAGGTTAAACAGGATTTGCTTAAAATGTAAAAATGTATTAAGTTTTTCTTTAAGTTTTACACAACTTCCTAACTTCATTGCAATTGGCATAAAACCTTTTACTATCAATGTCACTTATGCCCACATATTTTTGCAGTTCAGAAAAAGTTTAAAACTGAAAAGGTCACTTAACAAACTCCTTCTGATGTAAAGTTTCTGAGATACCTGACCGGCATCTTTTCAGAGGAAGCTTGCGAGAAAAAAACCCCCTAGATTTCTTGGTTTAGGGCCAAATATCAGTTTGATCATCCTCAAGAAGCAAATATACATCCTTCAGCCACTAAATTCAGTGTTTATCTCTCTTTCTGTCCAGTTTCTGCGTCTGTCCTGCGACACTCCCCCTCAGATCGTTTACACCCTGATGACGGCTCACTGGGGCCTCCCCTCTCCTAACCTGGTGGTGTCGGTGGTCGGGGGCGAGGGGCGGGAGAAGATCAAACCGTGGGTGAGAGACACCCTGAGAAACGGGCTGGTCAGAGCTGCTCAGAGCACAGGTGAGGACACATGTGAGGGTATGAGAGCAGAAACATCAGGGATGCTATGACAGATTGTTTCTACGATGGTGTTGGACAACATTTGCTTTGTTGAGAGACATCGTCTCATTTGCAGCTGATTTATAAAAATCAGTGACATGCAGTTTGGGAGTTATTGTTCTAGAGAGTTGAAATGTCTCAGAAGTTATTTAAAAACATCCTTAATAGAGTTTATTTGTCTGAAGTCGTTTGTTGGACGTCAGCACTTGCCCTGATGTCAACAGTAGGTGTGTTTCTCTGAATTGAAATCCAAACCTGTTTTTTCCCCTCTCCCTTCCATCCTTGTTTCTTTTTAGGAGCCTGGATCCTCACCTGGGGTCTGAGGGAAGGTGTGGCCCGCTGTGTGGGGGAAGCAGTGAGGGACCACAGAGCAGCAGCTTCTACTATGTCCCAGAAGAAGGTTGTTGCTGTGGGTTTGGCTCCTTGGGGGCTTGTGCTCAACAGACAGCAGCTGGTCAACCCTCAGGTGTGAAGAATCAATGACACCAGCTGGAAGTCTGAACATGTGAAATGAGACATGTGTTACTGCTGTTATGTTACAGTTGTGCCTAAAAGTTTACACCCCCCAGCAGAATTTCAGATTTTTTGTCCTTTTCTTAGAAAATATGAATGATAACACAAAAACCTTTCTGTCACTCATGGTTAGAGGTTGAGTGAGGACATTTATTAACAAACAACTGTGTTTACTCTTTTTAAATCATAATGACAACAGAAACTTCAGAAATGACCCTGTTCATTTTTTATACACACACACTGATTACAAGCAAATAGATCACAGGTGAGGATGGTTACCTTTAGGAGACATTCAAACACATTTGTGTTCACTTTTGTGCATTTATCAGGCCAAAACCAGCAGAGTTGTGTAAACTCTGGCCAGAAAACCAGAAATTCTGTTGGAGGGTGTAAACTTTTGGGCACAACCGTATGTCTTCAAATACAGTTTAAAAAGAGCTTTTGGCTTTTTGGCCCTAAATCAGACAAAAACTTTTAGGTAAAAGTCAGAATTTTGTGATAAAAAGTCAGTTATTCTACATAATTAAGTTGCACTTATGTGAGTACAAATTTTGAATTTTAATATGATGAGGTCAGAATTTGGAGATAATTAGGTCAAAGTTTTGAGATAATAAGGTCAATATTTTGAGAATTACTTCAAAGTATGAGAAAAGGTCACATTTTTGACCTAGTCAAGTCAAAAAAAATTGAGAAAAAGACAACATTTTGAGATAAAAAGTCATAATTTTGACAAAATTAAGGCCAACTTTTGAGATAAAGTCGAAAAAATGAGATAAAATGTCAAAATTATGAGAGAAAATGTTGAAATTTAGGAATAAAAAGTCAAACTTGTGAGTAAAAAAGTCAAACTTTGAGATTTAGGAGTCAAAATTTTAAAATTAATAGCTGAAATTTTGACTTTTATCTCAATATGTTGATCTCCTTGGGGCAAACCATTTTTTCAGCGAATCCAGTTTTTCATTTTATCATAATTAACTGAAGGAAACAGGCATCTACACAGTCCTGATAAAAACAAACTGATACTTTTTGCATGAGAAATCACGATATAAGGACAACAAATGAGAGCGTCGTTCTGGGACAGATTGTTATCAAGCTCCCACGGTTGAAAACTAACCCAAACCAGATGAGAGAACTCTCTGATCTTCCTCTGTTTCCCATTTCAGGGCAGTTTTCCCGCTCGTTACTACGTCCAGAACACGTCACGTGACTCCTGCTGCCTGGATAATAACTGCCAGGCTTTTCTTCTGGTGGATGATGGCAGCGTGGGCCGCCGCGGGGGAGAGACAGGCTTCAGGGCCAGTCTGGAGGACTACATTTCCCATCAGCGCACAGGCATCTGGGGTGAGACAGAGAAACCTGTTTTCAACTGACAGTAATGGGAAGATGAAAACAAACTTCCACACTTAAACTGAAGATGATAGACAAATGTTAACCAAATACTGAAGCCCAGTAGAAGAGTTTTCAAATGTGCCTTTTCACCAGAAAAGAAGTTAAAGAGGGGGTATTTTGCTTCCTCATTTTAAAAGAGGGATAAAAAGTAACAATGCTGAGTGTCAAAAATAAATGTGTGCAGATTTTTATACTGCTTCATATTCATTTAGATGAAAAATTCCTGAACTACTCAAATTTGTCCATTGTTTTTTTGTTTTTTTGTTTTTTTTAAATTTTTTTTTTTTTTTTTTTAACTTTTTCTTATCATTATATAGCCAGATAAAAGACCCATTGAGATCATGACCTCTTTGACAAGGATGAACTGGCCAAGAGGCAGCAGCACACATCATCATAAACAAAACAGGTAGCTAACAATAATAAAAGACATAAAAATATTAGATACAAGCAAAGTGATGAGTAATTATTTTAGAAAGATTTCAAAAACAAAGGCACTGTTGGATGGATTTCCAATGTCTGTTTTGCTGTAGGAAAAATAGCAAATTCTCTTTATTTGCAAATACTTATCAAAGTAATGTGTAAATAGATTTCTTTTGAAATACTTTAAATGTCCCAGATCATTCACAATAAATAAGACTTAAAGTCAAGGGCCACTTATATGATTTTTTTTCAGTTTATGACACATTTTTCGACTGATGCAACTACTTCTGAGTGGTTACAGTCTAGAAAATATGGTAAGAGAAAAACATGACTGGTTTCTTTAATAGAAACTTTGCTTCACTCTTAATTTAGAGATCAGAGTTTTTGACATGAACTTCAACAAAAGTCCCCATCAATAGTTTGTCCCTTGTAACAGGTGACCACTTCTAGAGTTTTTCCATGGACAGTTATAACTGAGAGGATGTCCTCAGAGGGATTAGATGCATTTGAAAAACAAAACAAAACAAAAAAACGTTAGTTTGGATTTTCAGCATTTGAAACCATTTTCAACTTCGTAAGATACATCTGCTCTGCATCAAAAGTAGATTGCAAAAATTCAAATGCCTGCGCAGTGTGGTGTAAACAGCAGTAAATTACGTTTATCTGCATAAAGTTGATATGAGGCAGAATGCAGGTCTGCACACAGATCATTATGTAAATCATGAACAGAATGGGTCCTAAGAATGAGCCTGGAGGTACACACGGGATCTTCATGAGACTTGCTGAAATGATGTCATCACATGAGAATCTCCTTATGGTTCTTGACATTTTTACCCCTTTGTCTGCATTTGTTCTTATGACAGAGCACTGTGTTTGATGTCAGTGTTAAACAATGCATTTTTTAAATTACGGTTTAAGTTCAGTAGATTTTATTCATTGCTGTCAGTGACTATCATCAGCCAATCAAGGAATCACACACAGCCCCCCCCCCCCCCCCCCCCCTTTTTTTTTAACCCTGTGGTGCATAGTGGTCACTACAGTGGACACCTATTTAAAAGTTATTTACTCTGAAATTAAATGGTTCATGTGGTGGAAATTTAGATTGGCCTGTGTCAGGATATTTTTATTCTTCTTAGGACCTGAAAAATGTTTTCAATTGTTTTCCCAAACATGTATATTTTTAAAAAAAGTTATAGTCCAACATTTGAGGGTAAAACAGCACAATAAGTATACATTTTTCAGTGTTAAAATGGATGACAGAGCGTCAAAATATTTCTCAAAGCATTAAAAAAAGATTATTGTGAAATTATCAAAAAAAAAAGAAAGTCAAACAAAAAAGTAGTTATGTTTACATTAATTTTACTCTTTTTTTTATTGAATGTTCTGTTACAAATATTTGAAGAAAAAAATGGAAAACTTTTTTTCATGCCTTAAGACAAATAAAAACACTCAAAGGAAAAATCCAGACACTGGCTTTCATAATTCATGCATCAGAGGGTTAAAGAAAGGCTTTAATAACAACTTTTCACAGTGTCCTCTAGTCCAGCTATTCCCAACCTGTAGGCCGTGGCCCCCTGGTGGGCTGTGAAGGTATTGCAAATGGGCCGCGAAACCATTTCCAAAATAGTATGATTTTATTGGAGCATAATTATAAAAAGATACAAGGTACAAAAAAATAAATGAAGACACAAATATACAGAATAACATTTACAATTTCAACGTCAGTCAAGTTTTGGAGGAAATTAAAACAGTTCAGATATTCATAAATGAAATAAAGTCCTCTAAGAAGGCATGTTGTGGCTCTTTAGGTGACATGACCTGAAAAATAACAATGACTTGAAATGTAATCAAAAGAAATGTAATAAACCCAAGTTCTAAAAAAATGTCGAAATGTAACAAAAGTGTTGAGCTCGAAATGTAACAAAAACAATACAGTTAAACCCCAAATGTAACAAGTTGTTGTATTTTGGGCGAAAGGTTATTGTGTTTTTGGCTTTACATCTGTTGCATTAATGGCCACTTATTACATTTTGGGTTTTGATCAAAAAAGACATTATATAGCCAACATACTTAGTGGGTTGGAGGTGGACCTCAAACATTTTTCAGCTTTAAAAGTGGGCCCTGAGTTAGAAAAAGTTGGGAACCACTGCTCTTTATTGTTAGCCTTGGCTCTATAGTTGACTGTCCAAGAATGTTTGGTCACGTGAAAAATTAATAATGTGGGTGTTGGTTCCAGGAGCTCAGGCGCTGTGATCGTGGTTGTGTTATCACCAGCTCCTGTTATATCTTTTAACTGTACAGGGGTCTTCAGTTGACCTACTCTAAGACCATGTATGTACGTCAACAGAATCAGTCAAATTATCACAATACTAAGTTCATTTTTCTTGTCTGTCTTTCAACAGGAAGTGGCAGTATAGAAATCCCAGTGTTGTGTTTGCTGATTTCAGGAGACACCGGAAAACTGGAGGTGAGGAGAATCTACACACACACAGAACTGTTTGGGTTTTTTTTTCATAAATCCTCCCTGGTCTCATGCCATGCAGGAATAAAGGGATTAAAAAGTTTGTTTTCCCCATGTGGACTTGAAGGTGAACCAAGAGAAAGGCTGTTTTTGAATTTGCAGACTATAAAAGCAGTACATACTGATTCACCCAAATTGCAGTATGTGAACAAATGTGAAAGTTGCCAAAACTACCTGGCATACTGTTTCCCAGAATGCAAAGCGCCTGGCTGCAGATCTGAATTGAAAATGACGTAAACTGGAGAAAGTTTGGGCGAAGCAGTGAAATAACTTGAGTGTAAGCCCCAAAACATTTTTTAAGTGGGTACTTACATTGTTTACATTTTCTCAATGTATTTGAAATCATACCTGCCTTACCAGAAGCAACTTTTCCATGGTCTCTGAATATAAAAAGTCAATGCAACCCAGATTATTTTGAATGAATAACATATGGTATAATATTAAAAATCAAAGATGATGAATTTTGCTGCAACATCCACATTTAAACACAGATGTCCTCTGAAGTTATTACATAAGATCAGAGGTCCCCCTGGTAAAACGAATGCAGTTTAAAGCTTTTGGACCTATAATTATTTGTAATAATTCGTTTTGTAATTTGTAATTTCATTGTTCTCAAATTGTTTTTAGGAAAAATGAAACAATGAAACAATAACTTGACTGTTATATCTGTTTTGTTTTTTTTAATCCTTGTTTTAATGTTTGTCCTTATTTGTACAGCACTTTGTTTCAGCTGTAGTTGTTTTTAAAATGCTTTATAAATAAAGTTGAGTTGAGTTGAATAACTGCAGAGGACGTTTGTGATTTAATCCTGTTCTGTTTGGTATATTTGCGACTTTTCAAACCCTAAAATTACAACTTTTTCCCGCAAAATGTAGAGGTTTCTTCCTGGAGAATTTATTCATTCAATATTTATTAAGTTGCCCAAATATATAATAGCTTAATAATGATAAATGATAATAAAGTCAAGAAAAAAATCCATCAGCTTTACTCTCGCAATCCTCAAACTGGAAACCAGGGCAGCAAACTACAAAACAGACCAATCAGAACTGTCATACTATCTACTACATTCACATACAGTATGCTGTGCCGACTACATACTGCATTACAAAGTAGTAAATAATAGGCGGATTTGAAAACAGCTATCGATCTGGTGTGTGAGGGGCCTGCTGTGGTTGTTTGCAGTGGAGCTCTAACTAACTCTCCCTCTGTGCACTCGCTCTCTCCCACAGAGGTTGGATGTCTCCCTGAGGCGACAGACCCCCTGGCTGGTCCTGGCTGGTTCTGGTGGAGTAGCAGACTTCATCAGTGAACTCCTGGCTGACATCCCTCCTGTTCCACTCAGTCCCTCCTCCACTCCTGCTGACGGGGAGGCTTCAGAGGGCCTCAGTGTGGAGCTGAGGGAGAAAATCCGGGACAGGCTGGAGAGACACTTCCCCACTGAGACTGAGCTGGAGAAGCTGGTGGACAGTGTGAGTTTGTGTGTGTGAGCTGTGAGTGTTTGTAATGAATTAGGTTAAACTTTTCACTGACCTTTGACCCTGTCTCCCTCTTTGGTTCTCAGGCTCTGAGCATCTATCAGAACAGAGAGCTCATCACTGTGTTTCATGGAGAACAGGAAGGCTCAGATGACTTTGATACAGTCCTGCTCAAAGCTTTAGTCAGAGGTGAGTGAATGAAGAAGAAGAATGTGTGGAGTTTATCAAAGTAATATGTCCAATAAATTCACCATTAAAGAAAGATTAACACAAAGCATAGCAGTTAATAAAGAAATCCTTAATCTAAATGAACAGCAGTCATGGTAACCGCAGAGTGACAAGCAGATCAAAAGCTGAGCAAAGTGCTTTAAGACAAAGCCATTTTACCATGATACACGGTTAAAATTAAGTTAAAAATATGGAATTTCAGGCAAAAACATTTGGTTTACTGCTTCAAAAGTAACATAGAGTGAACACAACTGACAACAGCACGTCAGTGAAAGCAGCACTGATGTCATTAACCCAGTTAAAAGATTAAATGTATAAATATGAAAATCATTGAATAAATATAGAAAAGGTTGCATAGTCAGTGGTTCCCAACCATTTCCAACTCAGGGCCCATTTTAAAGTCTCAAAAATGTTTGCGACCCATCTCAGACCCAATAAGTACAGAGAATATAAAATGCCTTGTTAGACACCTAATTGTAACAACAACCCAAAATGTAATAGCTGGTCAGTAATGTGACTAATGTAACAGATTCTGAGCCCAAAACAAAACAACTTTTTAGCCAAAGTGCAATAATTTGTTACAGTTTGAGTCAGATGTTACACTTTGGATTTTAACACATTCTTGTTGTTTTGGGCTCGGCATTTTTGTTACATTTTTTAAAAAAAGTTATTACATTTGGGGGTTTGCTACATTTTTTTTAAATGACATATTGGGTCATTGTCAAATTTAAGTCGGGTCATGTTACCCACTGGGCTCTAACATGTCTTCTTAGTGGACATTTTTTTAATATATATGAATATCTGAACTTTTTATTTTCCTATCCGATCCTATTCCTATTCGTAACTGAGTTTTAACATATAAAACATCATTCTGTATGTTTGTATCTTTCTTTCTTAATTCATTTTTATCTTGAATTTTTAAATAATTACACTCCACTTAAATCATATTATTTTGGAAATGTTTTGGCGACCCACTTACAATACCTTCTCGGCCCACCAGGGGGCTGCGGCCCACAGGTTGGAAATCACCGTTGTATAGTTCTAAACAGTTTACAAGAAGGGTCTTCCCCTTTTTTAGACCAAGGACCTCCTAACTAATATATTTATACATGTATAACTATGTTTTATATTAGACTGGGCCCGGTGACATGTATAAAAGAACCTCTTTGTTGTGCAGTCAATTCTAAGCTTGCAATGTACTGTGGGTAATGTAGCTTTGGCACTGCCATTTCTAAACATTACTTGTCAACTGATGCCAATGTCAATATCAACACTGTCAGTCTTATGTATAAAATCAAGCATAGAAGCTCTTCAGATTGGCAATTTTACTTGAAAATTAACTTGAAAACAAAAGTGATGGCTCATAAGTGCTGCTGTGATGCACGGTCACAGACCCCTGCAGTATCTCCATAGGTCCCCTGGGGGCCACAAACCCCTTGTTGGAGACCTCTGGTTTACAGAATTTTGGCTTACATGTCAGTGCTTCCATCATTTTGTCTCATATCTGGGATGTCAGGGTGACACACATCAAATGAGTGGTTATGGTGCAAAAACTGGAATCCAAGAGAGTTTGTTTAAAAATAGTTTTTTCTCAGCTGATTGCGAAAAAAGAATCAAAGAATCAAGAATCTGAGCAAATGTCTAGATAGACTTAACATGAGCCTTACTCATCTGCAAAGTCCATTAAATGTCCCATCTTGAGATATAAAAGCCTAAATATGATTCTGAATTGCTTGTCAGACATTAACTGGAATTGTTCAGTGGAAGTGGGTATTCAGTCCAAACAGATCATTTTCACTCAAAATAAAAAAAGACAAAATTGGCTTGGATTTCATTTTTGGGACAAGACAAATGAGGATTGGTATCAAAAACATGCTTTTGCGTTGATTCAAATAGTTTGTGTTTTTGGTGGTGTCAGAGTATTTTATGACTTTTATACTATTTTTTTTTTTTTTACCAATTTAAGAATCAGTCCCATTAAATTATCAAATGCTGTAACTCCAAAGACATGACAACTGTTAATTAATAAATTCACTTTCTGATAAGTTATGCTTTGTACTGGTGGAATAAATTATTTGTTATAAAATGTCATCTCAAAGTATATTTAAAACATTTCATTTTTTAAATTTATAATATAGTTATTTTTTGCGCTTACAAGTCAGCTGGTGTGAAAAAATTTTGACTATCATTTTTACAGTCTAGTAGATGCTAAAATCATTTTGACTGTAAGTTTTTGTTGCACTGTGAGATGTTTTATGAGAAACATTGGTAACACCAATTGACATTTCTGAGTTACACCAGATTTACAAAGCATGATACACCTAAAGCAAATACAACAAATAATCATTAGCCTTTCCACAGCACAGGATTTGTTTATCATCATGTTGTCATTTATCCATTAAAGTTCAAACATTTCTCTGTTGATTTATTGTAACTCAAATCAAACTGATATTTTCACTCAAGGTGATATTGAACAAGATGAGCAAGATGGCCCCTTCAGGAACATTTATGCTGGCGTTTCAGCTCCTCTCTCGCTTTGCAGTTAGCACAGCTTTAAGCATTTATGAGGCAAATTTTACAAATTTGGGGCAACGCATTGTGTTACACATTCAGAGGAGCTGGAAATATCCAAACACATCTTTCATCTGAAAGAGTCTGTACTGACCTGTCCATTATTTGCACAAACTCCTTCTAAAATAAGGGCTAAACTTTGGACTCAGCTTCTCCTTGATGCATGTAAATATGTTGTCTGTGGTTGTTTAGCCAGTAAACGAGTGTCCAGTGATGCCAGCGAGTACACAGAGGAGCTCAAGTTGGCGGTTGCCTGGAACAGAGTGGACATCGCCAAGACAGAGCTGTTCAACGGAGACATCCAGTGGAAGGTCAGAGGTCAAGTTGTCTTTTAGAGCTGATAAAAGGGGTTAACTGTTGAAGTCATGTGCATCACAGGCAGAAAAAGACCTTTCATGAGAACAGACAGGAATGGTTTAATGACTTAATAATGTTTCTACATTTCCAGTACGAAGACCTGGAGGACTCAATGACAGACGCCCTCATAAACGATAAACCTCAGTTTGTGCGTCTGTTCTGTGAAAACGGCCTGAACATCCTGGACTACCTCACCTACCGCCGTCTGGAGAGTCTGTACCGCTCTCTGTCCGACAGCTCGCTGGCCTACGTCCTGCTGCAGAGGCGCCTGAGCGAGCGGCAGTACCTGGCTGGATCCCTGCTCCACCTGGACTCTTCAGCATCATCAGCTGCACTGAAGAACCCACAGACCGCCTCTGCCATGGAGCTCAACCTGTACGAGGTGAGGGAGGGAGGGGAGGGGAGGGGAGGGGAGTGAGTGAGGAAGAAAGCAGCTTACAGTGATAGTTTTTAATACACTATGAACATTTAAAACATCAGTGATGTTCTCCTGCAGGTTTCTCGCTTGCTTTGGGATCTTCTGGGTGACGTCTGCCATCCCTTCTATTACGGACCTTTGGGTCTGGACCACAGCACCAGCACCAGGAGGGCTCTGAGGGTGGGGTCCACAACCTGTATCATGCATCTTTTTCAGAGTCACACTGCATCTTCATCTTTTATTTCAGCATTCTTTTGAATTTTATGTGTTAAATGCAAGATGCAGGCATCAACGTTTTGGACCACAGTTAAACCTGGAACATCTATTTCATATTATTTTATTGACAGACATTTTTGCACAGAAGCTTTTATTTGTCATAAAAGGTGCTCGACTACTGCTAACAGCTCCCAATGTTTTGGAGGAGGCACTAACTCTCTGAATCCCAAAGCCGAGCAAACACGAGAATCAAATTCATATTCTGTTTCTAATGTTCGTGTTGTCACAACCGTCTCTGCTATCACCACTTTGACCACAATCTGTCTGTTTGTCCATGTTTCTGTCTTTTCCTGTTGCATAATGAAGAAAAAAACCCTGCTTTTTATTAGCTGTTCTATAAATGAAGGTTAAAAAAGAACAACCAAAAGCATAAAAAAATTAACAAACTATTAATCTGATATGACAATTGGAAAATTTGGCATGATGGTCAGATTCTCCTGTTTCCATGATACCTGAATGTATCACAGGATATGGATTCATCATGTCGAAACTGACCGGAAAAGACATGAGATTTTCTTTAATATAGCTTTGATTCTCATGTCTTCTTTGGAAATTCCCCCAAAACAAATAATATACTTTAGCTAAATTCCGATAACAAATATTTCTACATGTATTCCTGCTTTCATCAAGCCTTGGATGAAAGACAGACTACCTGTACTCAAGCTTCAAAAATGCTTTCAACTGTTTTCAGATTAACACAATGTCTCTGACATGTGGACTGTAAACTTTGTCAGTACTTATATCAGTAGTGACTGTAAATAGTTAATAAAGAGTAAATAGTCTGTAATAGGGTCAATGACAAAAAGAGGGTCTAAAAACATATTTCTGAGAGAAGAATTATGTTTTCTAACAGATTTCAGTAGTTGACCAACATTTCAAAGTTTTTAGGTTCATTATTTTATGATGTTATACTTTAATAGTTTAAAGATGTGTTCAAATAACACAGGTTTCATAGAATAAAGAAATATATTTGATGAAATGCTCAATTCATGATGGAAGGAAATATTGCACCCGGACACAAAAAAGGGACGTCATGTCATTGACCCAATAACGATTAAATAAATATGTCGGTTTGATGATAATGATATGCGGCTCAGGAGACACTGTTGAGGTACATCAGCATATAACTGTGGTTTTCCTCAATCTATAGAAGGGCAGAGCTACACTTTTTAGAGAAAATGAGACCATAGTGGGTAAAAATGTGACAGAAGTAAAAAATGACCAGGAACTTACCAGGAATTAAGAGGCTTAAATCAGCCAATATCTTAATGTAGCTGTGATGAAGTATTGATACATTCTAGAAAAGAGATCTGACTCCTGGTCAATGGTTTGTTCCCTGGTCTCTGCAGCATGTGAATAAGATGCTGATGGGGGAGTGCCTGTACCGAGACCAGCGCTGTCTCTCCCCCTGGACTGCTCTCTTCATCTGGGCCGTGCTGCAGAACCGGGCAGAGATGGCTGTGTACTTCTGGGAGATGGTGAGGACCACCTGAAGAATGAGTGTTACCCCATTCAACCAAAGTGCTCAGCTGTTTCCAAAGGGCTGTGTCAGTTTAAATACACAGTTGAGAGTTGTTAATATCTCTCTCTCTTCCTGTGTGTGTGTGTGTGTGTGTGTGTGTGTGTGTGTGTGTGAGGCGGGGGAGTCTGTGCTGAGCGCTCTGGGCGGCTGTAAGATGCTGAGGGAACTTTCCAAACTGGAGGGTGAGACAGAGAGTAAACTGGCCATGAAGGAACTGGCTCAGAAGTTTGAGGATCTGGCCCTGGGTGAGTTCAGCAGGAATCTGAAAAAAAAAAAAACAGACAAAATCCTCCTCAAGTTTCAGAAAATCTAGAATCCAGGGTGACCTAAAACCCCTTAAGTGGACCCCCCTATCGACGTCTTTGAAATCCTGAAAAAATGCCCCAAAAAACTGGAATACGACAAAACAGCTTCATAAGCCAAACATTGATTTAAAAAGAGATTCTTGATGTTGACTATTCTGCGGAGCAGATTCAGATATTGTCCAACTCTTAATTTCCAAAACCTCTATACAGGCTTTTACACCAAAACTGTTAGGTAACAACATAACGTCTATTGGAATTAACACGTTCTGCCTAATTTTATTGTGATGCCCCACTACATACAAAAAATGAATTCAAAAATAATATAAATGAACTCAAAATTTTGACCTTTGATCTCACAATTTGGACTTTTCTAGCTTAGAATTTTGACTATATTATTTTACAATTTTGGCCTTTTTTAAGACAGTTTATTTGATAGACAATTAAACATTTTTTATACAGTGTACTTTTCCAGTTTTTGATATATTACAAATATGTAGAATATTGCATATCTTTCTCTTTGTCATTTCTCACATACATAATAATGTGCACATTCATTACCACTGTTTACATTCTAAACATTTATTTAACATCATCATATGTTTGCATCTCATGTATAAGGAACTGAAGATGAGACAACAAATGAACAAAGGGAGTTTATATTAAGATTGAGTCCTTTTTGGGGTAAAGAGATGTAAATGATGGTGGAGTCAAACAAAGTCTGCTCTTTTTGAGGTAATAAATTCAATCTACTTTTTCCAGATAAGATCAAATTTGAATTTGAAGTCTTGGGATGTAGGTCAACTTTTCCATTTTGAAGATTTCCAAGATTATTCTGAGCCAATCGTTCAATTTTGACTTTTTATTTTAAAAATGCAACTTTTTTCTCATCATTTTGACTGTATTGTGAGCCCAAAAAGATTCGCCTTAACAAAGTCAAGTGTGGGTTTTTTGTTTTCTTTACTCGCAGAAAGGAGAAAAACCCAGACATTTATGGGGAATTTTACTAAATGCCCCTAGACATGATTTTACAAACAAAAAGGATGACATGTTTGGCCAAAAGGGGACATTTGGTCGCCCTATAGAATCTAGATTCAGAATTTTAAGGAGCTGAATTGAAACTCAGATGTTTAGTAACCTGTTAATGTCTGTTTTGAATCTTGATTGAAACTCAGTGGATGTGTTGTGTGCTCAGACGTATTTGCAGAGTGTTACCAGAACAGTGAGAGCCGCTCCTTCACTCTCCTCATAAAGAAGTCACCTGTGTGGGGCGGAGCTACCTGTGTACAGATGGCTACAGCTGCTGACGCACGATTGTTCTTCAGTCATGATGGAGTTCAGGTATGGATGAATAAAAGCAGCCTAGAGTTTGAGCATCAAGTTTAAATTCAAACCTTTGCTTAGATTTTTAGTTTTAGTTATAAAACAGGTTATAAAGGAATTATAGAGCCTTTTACATCTCAGGCTGTGAAATGAGTCTTGGTCTAGAGGCAGGAGCAAACACATGTCTGAAAGCTCTCAGTCTGTTCACTCTTCTCCCTCTCTCAGTCTCTGCTGTCTCAGATCTGGTGGGGTGACATGGAGAGAAGCACTGAGGTCTGGAAACTGCTCATCACCTTCTTTGTGCCTCCCATCCTCTACACCAACATCATCAACTTCAGGTGAATATGGAGGATGATCACATGGTCACTGTGGGACTCTGCATCAGGAAACATCATGTTCTCAGGGCTTTTTCTTTATCTTAAGTTTATGCTTTGGAAAAGTCATAATAAGAAAATCAGAAATTGAGAAATAAACAAACCTGATTAAATTCTTCAAACCAGCTGAAAACTTGCTCTAATTTACATTTTGCACAGATGGGTCTTACAAAGGTCTTAGGTAGAGTTTCAAAATGCAAAAAGAAGAAATGTGATACATAGAAAAGGTTTTCGTAAGTTGTCCATTGCGAACAACCTGATCCAAAGTTTTGGGCCACAGTTAAAAAAAATCTGAAAAAACCCTTAAACAGAGACCAAAGTTTGATAAAAGGACTCAGTAATGAGAAGCTTCACTGTTTTTGTTGATCACCTCAAAAATTAGTTTGTTGATGCTTCATGTGAGTGTTTCCAGGAGGTCAAGAACTGACGTCCATTTTTGGAGAGTAAAATTAATCCTCTGGAAGAAGAAGAGGAAGTACTTGGTCAGGCGGACATTGTGAACTGCAGCGTTGTCCTGTTAAAAAAAACAGTCATTAGGGCCCAAGAGCAAGGCCCTCAGTCATGGAGGACAACCCCCTGTAACATCTCCACATAACCAGCTGCTGTTTGAATGACCATAAGCTCCATTGTTCCACTGAAGGAAAAAACAGATCATGACTTTTTTAAGATCAAATTTAAATGGTGAATTTTTGCAATTTTTCAATTGGTCTTAACATTCGGATGAGGAGTGTATGACGCCTGAGTTAATGCTCTATGAGGTCTCGTTTGTCATCTTTGTCTCTCAAATATCCCAACACTAAGTTAGATGTGATGTGTTAACTTAAGTAATATCTAATTGTGATAGAGGTTTCTAGGAACCTTTAACTTCAGTTAAATCAGTGGTTCCCGAATACTTTTTTTGCAGCCCCCCCCCCCCCCCCCGTAAATGTAAATGAAATTACTTCAGCCCCCCACTCGCCACTGCTCTAAAATGAACATTATCTCTCGTCTTTATCAACTTTTTACCATCATCAGCTTTTTGTCTGGTAACTTTGTTTTAATCATCTCACAATTTTGACCTTTTATGACAATTTTTTTACTTTTATCTCACAGTATTGACTTTTCTGTCATCATCTAAACTTTATTTCATTTTTTTTTCTTTATCGTCTTACATTTGGACTTTTTTTTATCTCCAAATCTAGACATTCTTTTATAATTTGGCTTTTAATCTCAAATTTGGACTTCTAATGTAAAAATTTTACATTAAATTTTAAGTTTTATTCCACAACTTTGACTTCTTTTCTTATAATTTTGACTTTTTTCTCAAGATTTTGACTGACTTTCAAAATTTTGACTTCTTTTCTTACAATTCTGACTTTTTAATAAAACATTTTTTAGCTTTTTTTCTGATAACTTTTTCTTTATCTTCTACAATTTTGTCTTTTTATCTCAAAACTTCAACTTTTTAATCCAAAATTTTGACTACTTTTCTCGTGATCTTGACTTTTTTTCTAATGATTTCGACTTTTGTTGAAAACCTGACTTCTTTTATTACTTCAATAATCTCAACTTTCTGTTATAATTCTGCTTTTTTAAATCTCAAAATTCTGACCTTTTACCTCAAAACTTTGACTTTTCATCACTTGCAAACATGCGAAGGCCTAATCTATTCCAAGTACTGTCACAAATTTATTGCTTTGTGACATCTTGCATAAAATAGCAAAAAACTATTCATAATTATTGCTAAGTAACATGTTTTGTTTTAAGATTACAGATCAAAAAACTGCCTCTGTGCATCAACGTTTTCTTTGTCAGGAAACGTGAACTTACAAATGAAGGAAGTTGTCACTTTCATGGCAGAAATATTACAAGTGACACAGCAGCATGTGTACTTTAAATTGCAAATGTGTATCAACACACTTTTGGCCTCTGACTCCTTCAGCCCTGTGCCCCCCCTGGTGGTCATGCCCCCCAGTTTGAATGGCACTGAGTTACATGGCTCAAAAAAGGCCATTTTCATTGTTTAAAGAGATTTTTAGTTGGCACTAGCTCGCCCAAAACTGTCTGCATCAGCCGTCCTTTAACATGTGCTCGTGTTCATGATCACTCTGTTACTTTTCTCTTCTCAAACAAAGCAGAACTAACTGGCTGTGTGTGTTTGTTTCAGGGAACAAGATGAGGAGGTGAAGTCTGTGGAGCTTCCTCACCACAGAGACACCGACAGCTTAGACGGAAACGACAACACTGTCTTCTCCCTCTCTGACATCATACAAAAGTACACATTCAAAGACAGAAAATACCCACTGTGCTTTTCAGATGTGTGTATTTTCAGGTTAACTAAAGTTGTTTACTCTGTTTTGGTTTCAGTGAGGAAGATGCTGAAGAGCTCCGAGCTCTGAAAGACAACCCGCAAGGTGAGTTTGGATCACTCTAAAGAAGTTAACATTCAAAACAGCTTTGTGTACATTAAAAAAGTGAACACTGAGCACGAGCAGCAGCACATGTTGTCTGAACATCCAACGTTCATCTCTTGATTTCAGGTTCCTCGCCGTCAAACTCAAAGAGACCCTTCCTCATTTCCCGGTGGAGGCAGTTCTGGTTCGCCCCCGTCACCTCCTTCCTGGGAAACGTCCTGATGTACTTTCTGTTCCTTTGCCTGTTTGCATATGTTCTGCTTGTAGACTTCAAGCCCGCTCCCCCTGAGGGCCCCTCCAGGCTGGAGTTTGTGCTCTACTTCTGGGTGTTCACCTTAGTGTGTGAGGAGATCAGACAGGTGAGGTGTTCTGCATGAATGTCTGTACATGCTTAGAGAAGACAAAAACAAAATGAACAGTTTTAAAAGGCGAATAGTTCGAGGAGTCAGAGTCATCAGAGCAACAGTCATTGAAAAACACATTTGTCTCTATTGTTAAGTTGGACATTTTGAAGTGTGGCTCTGGGGACTGGCTCATTTTCAGGGGGGAATTCAAATAGAAGCTTAAGGAACTGCATTTTTGGCACTTTTAATTATTGTGACTATGGAATAAACACTATGGCAAACAATTTCAGCATTTAACAGCTGAGTTTGACTATCCAAAATTAACACTCCAGATATCAACTATGTATTTCTGACTAGTTGTAGTTACAATTTGAATAGTCGGAATTTCAATTCAAGATACCTGTAATTCAGTTTCACCGAGTCAAAAAGAACATTTCAGATATCTACAACCTCATTATGACAAGGCAAAATGATGTTGCTTTTTGCTATTTATGTACATGGGGTTTCTGATTCCAGATATCTATTACGTCATTTCAGGTGTCCAAAATGTGAATTAAAGATATCTGCAGATGAATTGTAGATATCTGTAATTCCCATTCAAGACATTTTGACTTGGCAGTATTCCATCCATCCACCCATTTTCTGCTGGAGCCTATCCCAGCTGTCATTGGGCGAGAGGCGGGGAACACCCTGAATTGGTCACCAGTCAATCACAGGGCTGACATAGAGACAAACAACCATTCACGCACACACTCACACCTACGGGCAATTTAGAATAATCAATTAACCTAACGTGGGCATGTTTTTGGTCTGTGGGAGGAAGCCGGAGAACCCGGAGAGAACCCACGCTTGCACAGGGAGAACATGCAAACTCCACACAGAAAGGCGAAACATGCCCTAACGGGGAATCGCACCGGCGACCTTCTTGTTGTGTGGCTGGAGCGCTACCCGCTGCGCCACCCTGCAGCCCTCGGCAGATTTCTATTTACAGTTATCTACAATTCATTTTGCCCTGTCAAAATTAAATTTCTGACATCTGAAAAAAGAATTGTAGATATCTTGACTTGAGGTGAACTTAAGATACCTATAACTCCAATTCTGCATAGTCAAAATATATTTAGAGATTTCTTGAGTTGGAATTACAGATATTTACAACTGTCATTTCAGATATCTACAACCTCATTTCAGATATCCAAAATGAGGTTGTAGATATCTGAAATGACAATTATGGATAGGCAGAATGTATTTGCTGATGTCTAAAATGTTCTTTTTGACTCATTAAAATTGGATTACAGATATCTGCATCACATATCCAGTCCAGTTTTTAAATGTTAAAATCACTTGCCATCCAAACACATATCATCCTGAAATGAACAACAATAAATGACATCTACATCTTCATCCTCCATGCTGACAGACGTTCTTCGTGGGCGGCAGCTTTGTGATCCAGAGGATGAAGAACTACATCCAGGATGTGTGGAACAAGTGTGACCTCACAGCCATCTCTCTCTTCATGCTGGCTCTCTGCTGCAGGTAACTCCTCTTAAACACAGGCCACAAAGAGAAAACAGCACAAACACCAAAGAGTGACCATGTCTTCTCACTATGGAGTTGAACTAATCGAATGAAATGCAGCCAGTTAATGTAGTGTTGTGTTTCCAGAATGTTCCCCTGGTCCTATGACTTTGGTCGGGCTGTGATGGCCATAGATTTTATGGTCTTTACTCTTCGCTTGATCCACATCTTCGCAATCCACAAACAACTGGGACCAAAGATCATCATCCTGGGCAAGATGGTAAGAGAGAGCACAACAAATACGTGAGAAGCAGAAAGAAATAAACCTGTTACTGAAGCATTGGTCATTATAATGAGACGTATGTAGATATACAGTTGTGCCCAAAAGTTAACACCCCCCAGCAGAATTTCTGATTTTTTTGGCCTTTTCTCAGAAAATATGAATAACACAAAATCCTTTCCATCACTCACTATTGAAAAAAAAAGTTTACTCTTTTTAGTATATAGAAAGAAATAGTATACTTAATATTCGCCACATTTAGCTGAAAAAACTGGAAACATATCTTATTTCATTATATTAACAGGCAAAAAGTGATACCTGAAAAAAAATCTACTGGTAGAATAAAGGTCAAGTTTCTTGAAAATTGGATAATGTCTCAATACAAGACACTAAATGATTTTTTTCCCCCCTAAACCATTGGCAGAACCCCTGTTAAAAAGCAGTTCAAACAACAGTTTTGTCATTAAATGACTTTGAGTAAGACATTTTTCTTTTTCTTGGTATCTGGCTCAAATTAAGTTGAAACTTTATTTTAATAAGAAAAAGACATAAACACTTCATTGGATTAAGTTTTTACAGTGTATGTGTGTTTTTTTTTTCCTTTTGTTTTCTGGTTTTGTTTCCTATTTGTTCTGCAATTTCTTCTTCTGTTTTTGCCTTTTCTTTTTTTTCATTTTGGTATTTAATTTTTTGTCTGTAATTCCTCTTCTGTTTTGTGGCTTTCTTATCTGTTACATGTTTTTGTTGAGTTCTCTTTTTGAGCTTTATTTTCTCTTTTATGTTTCAGTTTTCTGGGGGCTTTCTTTTCTTTTTTCAGTTTGCTTATTTTTGTTTGTATTTTGTCTTCTATTTTTGAAAATTCTTTTCAGTGCTTAATATGTCCTTTTTTAGGTTTGTCTTATACCTTCTCTTTCTTTTCTTTTTTTTTTTTTGATTGATTCGATATGCACTTCAGGGCCCCCTTCCTAATGCTCACTCATCATTCTTTCTCTTCTTTCTGTGTCCTTCCTTAGATGAAGGACGTCTTCTTCTTCCTCTTTTTCCTGGCTGTGTGGCTCATGGCATACGGAGTAGCCAATCAGGCGCTGCTTTACTCATATGACCCCCGTCCTAACTGGATATTTCGCAGAGTCTTCTACAGACCTTACCTGCACATATTTGGACAGATTCCCATACATGAGATGGACGGTGAGTCCTGTGGTAGATCCTGGTGCTGCTCTCACATCTGTGTTCACACATTTATTCACTTTTTCATCCAATTTACAATCGATAACCAGTGTTTTGGGGATTCTGAACAATCAGTATCAAGATTTTTTTTACATTCTTGAAAGTTAAAGAGGATTTTAGGAAGTCCATAAATGTGCAGCACACCTCCTCTTACATCCTAAAAGTCTATTTTTCTTTACCCAGCTGATAAATTAGAGGTAGATAAATGTACCACCAACGCCACATTGATTGAAGCTGGACATGAACCGTGTCTAAACACTTATGCTAACTGGCTGGTGGTCATCCTCCTGGTCATCTACCTGCTCTTCACCAACATTGTGCTGGTCAACCTTCTCATCGCCATGTTCAGGTGTGTGGAATCAACTTTTCCTATGATCCCTTTTTAAATAATAAGCAGATTTCAAACTGGAAAGGAATCTAATGAGATCTTCATTTCTTGCTTGAAGCTACACCTTCTCTAAAGTCCAGGAGCGCGGTGACACCTACTGGAAGTTTCAGCGCTACAACCTGATTGTGGAGTACCACTCCAGGCCCTGCTTAGCCCCACCCTTCATCATCATCTCACACCTCCACCTGTTCATCAAAAGATTCTTCAGAGGCATCCCATCTGCCAAGAGGAAGCATTTCTGTGAGACTTAAACCTAGTTCATACAGAAAGCATCAAAACATCAACATGAAGGACGTCAGAGCACCCAGCAACATTCAGGATGAAACAGTTCATGTTTCCATACATAAATGTAAACTTAAATATTACTTTTCTTCACTCAGCTATAAATTGGATGTGTGTACATTTCAGTTTGGACATTTCATTGTACATAGAAGCGTTGGTTTATGACATTAGTGCTTCCTTTGCCATCCAATTCTGATTCCTTCACTTCTATGTGGAATAAAATGTACCCACATGAAATATACACACATGAAATGTTCACACATGAAATGTACACACGAATAATTTATACTTAGGCGAAGAAAATTTACAGTTAAATTTATATGTTATTAATCAAGAAGTATTTCAACCTGAATTTTGCTACGTCAAATTTCAGTCACCTAACAGCTTGAAGATAAGATAAAATAAGATAAGATATGATAAGATATGATAGGGTATGACATGATATGATATGATAAGTTAAGATAAGATAAGATATGATATGATATGATATGATAAGTAATGTAAAGTAAAGTTAAGTTAAGTTAAGTTAAGTTAAGATAAGTTAAGATAAGATAAGATAAGATATGATAGGGCTTGATATGATATGATATGATATGATATGATATGATATGATAAGTAAAGTAAAGAAAAGAAAATTAAAGTTAAGATAAGTTAAGATAAGATAAGTGAAGATAAGTGAAGAAAGGATACAATTGGTCAAGACCGAGATAGAGAAGAGAAGTTAAGAGAGTCAAGTTAAATTAAGTTCAGTTAAGTTAAAATATGATACTTTTTTATTTATCCCACAATGGGGAAATTCACAGTCACAGCAGCAATGCAAGAACAAGTTTGGTGCAAAACTTCCAAGAATGTATGAACAAAAAAATAAAGTAAGTGTCAGCTAAAAAAGAACAACAAAGACAGAGCTGCTGCAACAAGCTGCTGCTGAGTGACTCTTAAAAAAGTAGGAGTAGAAAGGAATGAATTAGTCCATCAGAGATGACAGAGAACACAGTGTTCACTTTATTCATTCTGTCCTTTATTTTTCCAGCTGACTCCTGTCTTCTTCTGTTCTTGTTTTAGTTCTGGAGCTGAGAGGCAGGAAGGCGAGTCGGCTCAACACCTGGGAGGCAATACAGAAGGAAAACCTGCTCTCTGCTCAGAACAAGAGACAGCGAGAGAGCGACACAGCACGACTCAAATCCACCTCTGTCAAGTAGGTTTACACAGCCATGTGGTGAAATTCAGGAACCTAAACTTCCATTTATGAAAGAGCTTTAATGTTCAGGCCTCAAGCCTTGAATCCTTCATTTTGAGTTCTTGATCCTTAATGTGTCCACATGATGGAAAAGTTGTAAACCAGGCTCTTGTTAAAGTTTGAAGCTGGCTTTCATGAGTTTGAGCTTGTGTAAAATGTAAATAAAAACAGAACACTATGATTTTTAAATCCTGGTCAACTCATATTCAATTGAATAGAAATAATCAGGGACATCCCTGAAAAAGACAAAGTGTCTTGGATGGCAGCAGATGTTGCTCCAAAACCTGTTTGTACCTTTCAGCATGTATGCTGCCTTCACTGATGTGGCAGTTACCCATGATGCCATGGGCACTAAATTAAGACCCATACCATCACAGATGCTACTTTTGAACTTTGCACTGAGAACTATCTGGATTGTCCTTTTCTTCTTTGGCCCAGAGGACACCACGTCCATGATTTCCAAAAAGAGTTTGGAATGTGAACTCGTCAGACCACAGCAGACTTTTACACTTTGCATCAGTCCATCTCAGATGAGCTCAGGCCCAGAGAAGGCGACAGTGGCAGCAGCATTTCTGCCTGTTGTTATCTGACTTTGTCTTTGCATGGTAGAGTTTGAACTGTCAGTTGTAGATGTAGTGATGCACTGTGTTAACTGACAATGGTTTTATGAAGTGTTCCTGAGCCCACGTGCTAATATCCTTTACACAATGATGTTTTTAGTGCAGTGCTGCCTGAGGGGTCAAAGGTCACGGCCATTCAGTGTTGGTTTTGGGCTTTGCTACTTATGCGCAGAGATTTCTCCAGATTCTCTGAATTTTTTGATGATATTATGGACTGTAGATGACGGAATCCATCAATTCCTGCAGTTGTGTGTTGAGAAACATTGTCCTTAAACTGTTGGACTATTTACTCACACAGTTGTTGACTAAGTGGTGATCTTTGCCCCATCTTTGCTTGTGAAGGACTGAGTCTTTTGGGGATGCTCCTTTTATACCCAATCATGACACTCACCTGTTTCTAATGAACCTGTTCACCTTTGGAATGATCCAAAAAGCTGTTTTTTCAGCATTCATTCTCTTTCCCCGTCTTTTGTTTCCCCTGTCCCAGCTTTTTAGGAACGTGTTACAGGCATCAAATTCAAAATGAGTGAATATCTAAAAAACAATAAAGTTTATAAAATTAACTTTAAATGATTTGTCTTTGGGGTGAATTCGACTGAATATAGGTTAAACAGGATTTTTAAATCATCGTATTCTGTTTTTATTTGGGGTCTGTATTTAATGGGGTCTGTATTCTTTGAGGTCTGTATCTAATTTCTTTTAATCTGTAAAGTGTCTTTGAGTACTTTGAAAAGCGCTATATAAAATAAATGTATTATTATTATTATTATTATTATTATTTTATTAATGTTTTACACAACGTCCCAACTTCAGCACAAAAGTTGCTGCTCTATCATCAGCTAGAGGGCGCCAGAAGAGCAAAGTGAACATGTTGACCTTTCAGGGAGTTGAATCATCCCTGATCTTTACTTGACCTCTTGATGCTCTCCAAAGAATCACCACTGGTTCTGGTCCTCATCAAATTTTGTTGAATTGGGTTGATATGAAAAATAGAGTCACTCCCTGTGTGAATACTTTTCATAGGGAGTAATTTTTTCCATCTTGTTAGTATCCATCTTTAAAATTTCAGGAAATCCTGAGTTTAATTTCAGGTTCTTAAGGTACACTAATTTCACTGGTAGTTTATATGTGTGTGTGTTTGTGTGTGTTTCTACAGGGTGGACAGTGTGCTAAAGCAGATGACAGAGATCCGTGACCACGACCGAAGGCTCAGGCTGCTGGAGTCAGAGGTCAGCAAAACTTGCAAACACATGCAAGACTAAATAAACCTTGTGTGAACCTGTCATTATCACTCAGGGGTAGAAAGTTGTGTAAAATAAGTAACAAAGAGTACATAAGGTATTTTGATTTCAAATGTATGAACAATTAAATTTTTTTTAATCCAAGTATTGTGTCATTACATTTGAATTATGCTGAGTAAATCCACACCAAAAAGTAAGAATGTAGGAACATCTTGTTTTGACTTCCCTTGCAGTCAGATTATATGAGTTTATTACATGGTTCCTGTATATGTGTGCTTAGAGTGTACAGTGTTTATGAAACGAGCACAGTGTGTGTGCTGGGTGTGTCTGGTTTCTCTGCAGCTGTCTGCTCTGCTTGCTCAGCACTCATCCATCTCTCTGTCCATATCTCTCTCAGATGGAGTACTGCTGCAGCGCCCTCTCCTGGATGACAGAGGCTCTGTCTCAGAGCGACCTGATCAATACTGAGCGGCCTCCTCCACTTCTTAGAGGTGAGGTCAACACAAAAATAACCACAATACCAAAACAAAAGAAGAGCTGCTCAGTTTTTGCTTTGTGTTTGTTGGTATCATAGATCTTCAGGTGTAACCACAAATTATCTGGGGTTGAAATACCATAAGCATTTGTGTTGTTTGATATTCTCTGCTTTCATAGATGGCACATAGTTTTGTCTCCTTAAAATACTCTCTCAAGGATTGATCATTATGTTTCTTCTGTTTTAGATCTAACTCCACTGTCTCCAAGCTGAGTCTGTGCACACAGGAATCAAACCTACGCTCTACAGTTTTCTCAGGGCCATTTGCTGCAGAGCACCTTGTTTGCTCCTCGTTTGATATTTCATTGTTTGTTGATGTAAGTCCTATGAGATTCATTAGAAGATTAAAAAAGACAGAACAGAAACAAAGGATAGGACTCGAATGCAGACTGCTGAGTCAAAGTTGGTGCTGTTCATTTATTTATTGGTAAAAAAAAAATACAGGTACAAAAGACTTTCAAAAAAAGCAGTGGTCCTCACTGGAAAAGAGGAGAATGAATAAATAAAAAACATTTGGTCAATGAAAATCCAAAGCCCATACACTTGTGAAGAAACTTGGGGAAAACACACAAAAATGATACAGTGGAAGGGTGGAACACACATTCCAGTAACATCCCCCTAACTCAGGAAATGGGACAGTCCAGGGAGCACATGTCATAAATACACTTGAGATTTGAGGCTAATGAGGAACAGGTGTCTGTTAAGGTGCCTTTCCCTGGTGCGGTAATTACCAAGGTCTAATACGCTCCATCTCAGGCTGTTCTCCACAGAGCATGAATCTCTAATGTCTGTAATATGAAAGGTGTAACTCACCTTTGCAGTTGCCCTCACTTCTTCTTTCCACTCTCTTCTGTCTTGTTGTTTTGGTCTGTTTGGTTCCTACCCTGTAAGTGCTTCAACATCAACCTTATTTCCGGCGTCAGCGTGCAGCTGCTTCAGAGGACTCAATATGTCCCAGCAGAGACTTTGTGAACATAGCAGAGCCTTCAGCAGCCACAGTGAGAGATATTTTTATGATGTGGTGATCGACATAGAAGTTTTATAAGGTCAATTTAGCTTCTTATTCATTTATTAAAATAAAAAACAAACAGATCAACAAAAACAAAAAGGACTTAAAACTAGTGTTGTTGTGGTGTTGGTGGTGGTAGTGAGGGTGGGGTTGTAAGTTGAGGAATAATGATGCTGTTACTTTCAGTTATTGTAAATATTTTTTATTGTTTATAGATGTGCTATTTTTCTTGGCAAACCAATGTGAACCTCTGTTGTGTGATGCACTGTGACCAACAATTCTGTATGTATATTTCAAGATAAACACTCTGTAAAGAAGAACGAATTTTTTTTTTTTAAAGATCAGAGAAGTCTAAATAAACAAGATTCACATGTATCAAGAGTGGACTGTACTTTGGCTTTTCATGTGTATTTACTTAATCAGTGATTTTTTTGTTTACACTGTGGACACAGAAGTGCAATCTATTTAGCCACTAGAGTTCAGACAACAGAAAATATCACAAGGTTTAAAGTGTAGGACCTGAATTTTTCTGTTAACTGCTCAAAACAGTCTGTTCTAAAAACGGTATGAGAACTCCACAAGACTTGCTGAAATATTCAATCCATCACAAAAGATTGTCTAACTCAGTGATTCCCAACCTGTGGGTCGTGGCCCCCTGGTGGGCCGTGAAGATATAGCAAGTGGGCCGCGAAATCATTTCCAAAAAATCATTTTTTGGAGTGTAATTATGTAAAGATACAAGGTACAAATAGATACTTAGATGACTCTGAAATTTTCAAAAATTGTCATAAATGTAGCAGAAGTGCTGAGCCTGAAAAGTAACAAAAAGGAATAAAGTAAAGCTCAAAACATAATAACTGCACCATAGCGTTACAAGTTGTCATATTTTGGGCAAAAAGTTGGTATGTTTTCGGCTTAACCAGTTATCACGTTTTACGTCTTATTACGTTTTTTGGGGGGTCATTATCACAAATGAAGTTCTAAAAAGGCCTTATATAGTACGGCGGCCTTGTATAGCAGCTGTACGTTTTAGGTGGAGGTGGGTCTCGAACATTTTTGAGCTCTTAAAGTGGGCCCTGATTTGGAAAAGGTTGGGAACCACTGGTCTAACTAGTTTATGACACATTAGAGGGCTGGGCCTAAAAGACCAAGGATTGGTGGATTTCCCATAGTTCTGACGACCAATCAGTGTGATGGTATATTATGGAGCAAGGTGTCTTATTGAGAAGACAGCTGGTTACTACAGGCTTTCCAGAGAGGTGGTGTGAAGCCTAAAAAAAGTACCATACCTGCTCTGAAAAGACACAGATACATTGGCCAATCGTGCATGTGTTGAGGTGCTTCAACCCTCACGTCCAGCTTGTTTGGCCAGTGTGACCACAAGTAAACAGTTCCCATGCACCATGCCTGCTTTGGAACATTTGGCAGAGGTGTGCTTTGGCGCAGATGAGGACACAATACATGCATGATGTGTAATCAATGACCAGTAATCACGGTGACCACCCCTCTTGGAAATCAATTTAAACAATGGCAGGGGTGTAAGAGGGCCGTTTTGGTCCTGCACAACTTAACATGAGCCAAAACAGTACCTCAAGTGGTAGCCATGTTCTCTATCTTCTCCATTTGTGATGACTCTGATGTGACCGAGTCTTAGGACCCGGTCACACTGGCCACTCAAACCGTACTGTATGCAAGTGCTAGTCACCCCCCGTAGTGCCGCTCTTCTGCAGGACAGTGCAGCTGGCAGTCGCACTTCTCCAACACGAATCAGGTGCCAGCACGAGTGCTGACGAGTGCTGGGTGGGCGAGGGTGGGGGGCTTGAGTACAGTACGGTTAGAATAGGATTCAAGGATTCAAGGAGTTCTATTGTCATTCAACCCATGTAAAACATGGGTGGGACAAAATTAGGTTACACTGGTCCCGGAGCAAGCCCAATCATAGAAATGAGAATAATAAATATATACAAATATACAATAAAAAAGATAATAAAAGAAGAACACAATCAACTAGCCTTTTTAACAAATAGACAGAATAAAAAAAATAAACTGTGCAAAAATTGCAGTGTTCATTTGTCGGGGGGGCACTAAAGGGGACCACCAGAGTTCAACAGTCTCACAGCTTCAGGAAAGAAGCTGTTCCTCAGTCTGGTAGTCCTGCTCTTGATGCTCCACAGCCTCCTGCCTGAGGGGAGAGGGACAAATAGAGCATGGGTGGGGTCTTTCATGATGCAGGAGGCCCGTTTCCTGCATCTGGAGGAGTATATGTCCGTGGTAGTTGAAAGACTGCATCCCACAGTCCTCTGCTTTCACCCTCTGCAGAACCTAGCCAGTGTGAGTATTGAGATACTTTCTTGATGAGATGCTTCTCTAGCACCATCTTGCACCAGCAGTAATCATCACGCTAAGGCCTCGTTTACACGACAATGTTTCACAGCATTTCACCCTGAAATGCATAAAAACACAATGAAAAATATCTGTGTCTACACAGATACACTGAGGGGCTGAAGACGCTGTAATACGCATTTCAGGCCTGAAGATGACGATATAACTGTAGAAGCCGTATACATGACAACAGTATAGAGGCTGAAGAAGAGCTGAACCAGTCATCTGGAGTTTTTATTAAAAACTTCTTCTCTAATTGCAAAAATAGTGCAATAAATGCACGTTTTGGTAGAAGGCAGACAGTAGATTCAGCAGCAGAAGAACGAAACGGTAGGTTCGTGCCTGGCACAGTGGAGGGTTATTGCACATGCGCAGAGCTGAACGTGATGTCAGCATATCCAGGTTTTCCCCGGCGTAGTGTTTACACAGAGACAGTGAAAATGGCGTTTTGGAAAAGTTCCACTCTGAATTGCATTTTCAAAAGTTTACATTTCCGGTTGGCGAAGACGCTGTCTGGGTGTAAATGTCGTCTCTGTGTAAACGTTGTCTCTGTGTAAACCGGAGACTGAAACGCTGCAATACTTTTCTGTTGCACTCGGAAAACAGTTGTCATGTAAACAGGGTCTAAGCAGTAACATTGGATTTAATTGGTAGTGCTTAAACAGGACAAAGGTCATTGAAACTCGACACTGCAGACTTTTCTAGCACAAATCTAATAGTAGCTACCCTAAAGCAGTTGTTAACTTCTTACTTACAGCAATTTGTTAATAAGCGGTAGTAATGGCATCAGCTGGGACCCCAATTTGTCAGTGTTCTCACCATCCAAACAAATTCAGCCCCAGCAGATTTCTTCTCATTCCCAAGAGTCAGCAGTTGGCCTGTTCTATTGGCTGTTGAACCCATCTTTGCCATCTTCAATTTCTTCTCCTTGTGTTTTTCCCAAGATTTGTTGACACTCCCTAGAGTGGTTATGAGGGAGGGCTTTGGGTTTGGCACAAACATTCACTATTTGACACTATTTCATGTCAAGAATGTAGTAATGCTCATCCTGACCCCTTCACCCTGGGCTGTAAATCACCCTGGTGTATGCAGAAGGCCCTGGTTTAAAATGCTGACAGAACTTCCTGGCATGCTGAAAGCAGCAACACAATCTGAGGTGTCCAAAAGGACACTTTCCTCAGTCAACCTCAATTATAAGATGTCATCCCTGAGGTGGCACAAGAAAAAAGTGAGGTGCAAACAAATTAGCTAACATGGTCCAACACTGAGTGGTACTTGTCTGAGTTTGTTCCAGGACATAGCTTGTGTTTCAATGGCAATATGGAGTAGTCAACAAATACAGTCAAACAAGGTCCAAAGCCTTGAGCATGAAGAGTGGAGGGTTCTCCACAGTCAACATCTCATCTGCTATTGCACTTCCTAACTGACCTAGCAACATCTACTAAGGTTATGGGTGGGATCTTCTGGGGTCTTGATTTTGGAGTCAGTCCCATCCATAGAGGTCATGTTGGCTATGTTAAGTTTTATTTTACTTCACACTTCTTCACCTTCTCTACAATTGTTCAAGTTTTTAAACACATTTGAATACATTACATACAGTAATCCCTTCTTCAGCCCCTTTGGAAGACTCCTCCTTGGGGCCAAGATGAAATCTTGTTCTGCAACCTTGCAAAATACAGCCATGAATTTTTTTTTGGGTGAATGCAAATAGCCCTCTTCCTCAAAGCCTCTGATTGGTCAACAGAAGCTGGGTCAGCCAAGTCTTAAAAGCCTTCAGTTGGATGCTGTTTGCCAAAGGTCCCAAAGGCAGCAGCAACTTAGGGAACACCCTGGTGAACAACAGCTGCCTCTACAAGATCTTGGCAGGATAACCTACTGAGTCTAGCTCTTCTCAGCTGCCTATGAAAAGGTTTAAGGTTGTAAGGTGTAGTCACACTGGCCAACAGTGCAGTGTTAGAGCACACTTCAGCACTTAAGTCCAGCTTGTTTGGCCAGTGTGACTACAAGTAAACTGTGCTTAAGCACGGCCTACTTCTATAGCTTCAGCACAGTTGGTGGAGGTGTGCTTTGGCGAGGCTCACTTCATGCACGAGCATAGGTGTGCCGCCGCCATGCATACTGCATGACGTGTGATTGCCTCGAGGGCTCCTTTCAGCAATCATTTTAAACAATGGCAGGGTGTTAGAGGGCCGTGTCGGTCCAGAATAACTTAACAGAAGCCAAAAAGTTAGTAAAGATGTAACAGTGTTCTCCATATTATTTAATCTACTGACTCTGATGAGGCCATGTCTTGCAAAAAGACGTTTCATAGTGACATAGTGGGGGCTGTGCATGTGCAACTGTGCTGAAGTCTGGTTCATATTGTAGCTGTGTGACTGCCAGCCGTACTGTCCTGCAGGAGAGCAGTGCTGTGGAGGGGTGAATCATACTCGAGTACAGCACAGTTTGAATGGCCAGTGTGAACAGTATTACACATCCACTCACACTGTGGGGTTTCTCTCAGAGGAGGGATTGAAAGCTTTGGAGGGCTCTTTGCCAGACACTGTGGCCTTTCCTCTGAGCTGTTCTTTGATCCACAAGCACAAAAAAATGGTCAGAACTACCTCCTTAGCAAGGTGTAGTTTCATAAGGGGGACCATTTCATTCTCAGGGGGAACTTTATCACATTGGATCTACGTCAGGACCACCAACAGTCCTACTTCATGCCCCTGCATTTGGTTACTTTCTCATCATCATCTCTTTGAGGCTACATGCAGCTCTAGTGTTTCTTAATATTCTTGGTCCCATCCAAAGAGAGAGAAAGCAAGAAAACACGAGATTCTGTCAGTGTCAGAACTAAAATCAGATCACAAGACTAATGCCTGGAGAGGAAGATTTGGTGCCCAGAAAAAAATCATTCGTGCAAAACCTTCAGTAAAACAATATGAGTTAGCTTTGGATGACTCTCCAGAAGAGCTCAATTAATGCTCTTAGTCCTTTTGCACACGCGCACCAACATGCACACACACACCAGTTCCCTTAGGTAACTTTATCATGGAAAGTGATTTCCCACTTTAGACAGTCCTTACATGGAAAGAGCTTGGGTTGGATGTGGCTCTGGATCAGATTCAGCAGGGCAAATAAATCCTGTAGGGGAATTTGAAATCTGGTTGATGAATGGATGGATGCAGTGTATATGCTGTCATCTCTTCACCTCATCACACCCACTCCAAAGCCTAAAATAACACAAATTCTCTCCCTTTTTTACAGAGACTTGTTGGAGTCAAATGAGGTCATGTGTTAAAGTGTTAGCTCACGCGTAAGGGACACCATCTCTAAAGCAGAAGGGCGGGGTGTCACTTCTGAATTAGACATTAATCCAGACCTCTGTTCATTGACACATTTTCCTGAACACGTTAAGAGAGGAGAAATTACTGAAATGAATAACTTGAGCTAAAGTTAACTAAGTGGGTCATGTGGGTCAATACAGGCAGAGTCAGTGGTCCAAACTAAGAGAGAAGAAATGTCTTTGGCATGTCTGAGCTCATCTCCACTTTCAGCCACTTTGCAGTCTTCATCTCGATCTGATCTCTTCCCCCATTCTGTCATTTGCCTTTTCCAACTCAGCTGTTTCTGGCTGCCATAAGCCCATTTACCATTGGTAACTTAAATATAAACTTTTGGGTAAACTCCTGCTTTTCTTTTTACAAAAGGTTACATGTTTTCTAAGTGACAGTAAATAAATTAAAAAAAGATTTCCTTGCTCTTACTCATTGACTTAACTGACTCTATGGTGAATACACTTTTGTGATACTGATAGTGTATTGGATGATATGGTGAGCCCATTTGACTTCCAAACTATAGAGTGCATCAGAATCAAGTCTTTCATATCCTCCAGTCCTTGTGTTCTGTCCTACTGAGAGTACACCAAGAGATGCAACAGAACTTGTAACTATATATCTGAGTTGGCTACAACCTGTAAAAAGATTTCAAACTATTCATCCCAGACTGCTTACAACACCAGAGGAACTTTATCAAAAGTCAACCCATCCTGATTAAACCCTGTAAATGTAAAATCAACAAGTGTGGCAGCTTTTTTAATTTGGTCTGACTAAAAATAACCTCAATGCCTTGGACATGTGTTCAGAGTGCTTCGCTAACCCATACTGGCATAAAAGCACTGTATGGAAACAAGTGGGCCTTTATTAATTGTCTTTTGCACTGTTTGGTTTAGGAGCTGCTTCAGAGGCTCCTGTCATTAACCTCTTTCCTCAGACATGTGTAGGTGAGAATTGACTGTTGGTGTGCGATCCTGTGCTGCTCCCACATAGACAGAGCCAAGAAAGCTCACATTACACTGACTCTGACAGTGTGTGGTTTTAAATAGAGTAGTTGTCAACTCCTCATTGCACTAATCCATCTATTTTGGGGACACCCTGCAGGGGGAGGGACAGATGTAGTGGTAGATGGGCTGGATATCAGGGGCTGAGTTTGGCTTATACCCATGGGAGTGCACTAGCTCTGGCTGCGTCAGCATGTCTGCAACTGACATAACCCAAGACAAGTATCTATAAATTTGGTTTAAAAACATTCAAATAGCTTACAATCATAATGGTGAGTACAACAGACTGAGCCAGTGTTCCAGTATAATCATCTCAAAGAATACTGATGTTGGGCAAAACACTCACCAAACGATCCCTTGGCTATTCTTAGATGTAAAAGTACCTGCCCTGGGGGTAGAGGGCAGGGAATAGTCCAAGAGTTGTTGAAATCTAAAAGATTTATCCCCCTAGGACCATTAATGTCCTCAGCAGATATATCATGACAGTCTGCCCATTAGATCACAACATACCATATCAGTGTCTAGAGGAACCAAGTTCCATTCAAACTATTGTTCAAAGCACCACTTATGTCATTGGTCAAAATGTAGTGGAAGGGGTGGAATAACTGATAAGGACTTGAGGACTGGAATGGCGCTGCTTGACTCAAAAGAATTTAATACACGGTGTTGTGACTCTGGTGAGGACAACGGCAAAGGAAGGTGAAGTCCAGTATAGTGATTGTGCAGCTTCCAGAAACTTCCAACCTCAAATTGATACCTGCTTTATAAAGTGAGGAGCCAGGTGACTTTTCATTCACTTCTTTCTAGCTGATAAAGTTACTTCTGCTAGTTTCCTTCTTTAAGAGTGAGTGTTATGGCGAATGCCTTCACAGAAGGACCGATTGAACAACAGTTACGTTTTTCCTTTGGGACTTACAGCGTACTTTTGGTCCACCCTTGACCGAGGCACTTTGGAAGAGCTTTAAATGCTGCCCATCCCTAGAGGTGTGGTTGAGTGACACGTTGTACAAAGTAGTTCATTTCGGGCATACCCAAGTGTTAAGGTCAGGGTGGTGGATGTAGCATCCCTCACTTTAGCGCTTTAGAACTGAGTTAGCATCCCATTACCGCAAAGCCATTTCTGTTGGTGTTTTGTAACCTTAACTGTAACCATGACCTGGTTTCTTAGCCGCCTGACCCAAACATACCTCTTCAAATTTTAGGCAACCTTCAGCAAATGGTTGACTTTGTTATTGCCTCTGGCATTCAGTGTTCTGTAGAATTTCCAATACCATATCCTGCTAGTTTAGATTTTGATATCTTGTATTCGACACTAGACACACCCTCCCTGATTGGAGAGTTGGACATAGTAAGATATGTGCCTCGTTGTTCTGTTGAGGAAAAGGTCATGGGGGTCACTGTAATCAGTAATTATGATCCTCAGAGAGTACAAATATCTATTTCAAATGTCATGGAACCACACTCTGGACCTATGAATTTGACAGATGGACAAACTAACCTCACAAGTGATCTACCAACATCGTAAACCCAAGGCTCTGCTGCTATCAGCTCAGCTTTCTTTTCACTTCTGTACCCACTCATCTTTCTTTCTCCTCAACTTCATAGTGACCATTTCCTGTGCCTACTTCTGCTGTGCTCCTCTCTAAAGCTAAGTTTCAACACTTGCTCCAAACTTGAACTTGGACATTTGATGATGGAAAAGTAAGAAAGCTTGACTCGTTCCTTATACACCCTTCCAATCACTCCCGTCTCCACTGGGTAACTTAACTTATGGATAGTGCAGGCCTGCCCCCCCAGCATTTGCCCCTGTCAGTCAGCCTATCCACCCCCCCCTTCTTCTTAGCTTACCCCATAGGTTGGTCTCACTCTTTTTCTGTCGCGCTCACATTAGTCCTGTCTCCTTCTTCAACGTTGACTGCTTGCTGACGGCTCTCCTCCTCGTAGCTTCTTATTGCAGTCTTAACCGGTCCCACAATTGCCTTCCTGGCCCCTGTCTGGTCGTTGTCTCAAATTTATAGGGAGGACACCAGCATTGCTGAGGATAAGTTTTGCCAGGACTTGTGAGGAAGTGTCTGGATTTCAGCTTGGAATATTCCCTCTGCACTGGACCTAGTCTGTTGGATGCCATTGTAATTGGTTTGTATTTCCCACACCAGTAGTTNTATCAGTAAATCTATAAGTTATTTGAGTCTTAGTGAAACTATACAGAGTAGATCTTTATGAAATGCTATAACAGTGAATTTGCTGATGATTTTTCAGGGAGGGAGTGTTTGGGAAAAGAGAGAAACATCTCTTTGTATAGAGGATGTACACGCGATAGAACATCTTTTGTCAAATTGTGAAGAGATGAAATGGTTGTCTGCTTTTTCTCTATTTATTTGACAGAACTGTGATTATTGAAGACTGTGAACATTTATGTGTGTAATTTATGACACTCATCACTGTCCATATGTCTTTATTCTACTTTTATTCATTCATTCATTCAATAAATACGATGGTCACAAACTACCTAAATGAATATCTCTTGCCAACAGCAGAGCACTTGTATTAGAGCTTTGCATGCACAGTATCATTATGTTTTTGGCAGCCTGTATTATGTAGCCAACCTTGTTACCTGCATGAGGTCCAGAGTCATGAGCTTCACAAACCTGTGAGTATCTATCTGCATGTTCTCTCTATGTTCTTTGTCCTCTGCATATGTCTATCTGGGACACTAAGGTAGAGGAGGAATTAACAGCAACAACAACACAAGTTTTTTTTTTCTTTTTTAAATAAAATACTTGTAGTATGGATGTATTACAGGGTTAGGATGTGCTCTTATTTACTTTTCATTAAGTTCTCACCTTCTTGTTTTCTGTCTTATTGTTGTCTACTCCTTAGTTTTTAATAATTTTATCAGTAACTTAATGTTATTTGTGCACAGGCCATATATAAAGTGTAGTCAGGTCAGCCCTGGTTGTTGAGACAAAAGCCTACATCAAAGAACATGCGTCTTCCTGAATCAGCCAATTAACAAAAGAGAGTAACCCTAAATGCAACTGTGCCATATTCTTTTGAAAATGTGTAATTGGTGTTTATGGAGGCTGTGAGTACCGTCTCATGGATCTTGGAAAATTCTCATATCTAGATATATGCCTGATCATAATCCATTAATTAAAATAAGGTTATCAGCGCTAAAAAAGGTTATTTCTAAATGCTAATTCTTCCAATTGGGACTGGAGGGGTCGGATTGGAATAGATTGATTTACTGCACGCCGAAGTCTCTGTGACAACACCATGCACGCTGCAGTGAGAAGAGAGATCTGTTCTTTCACTGCTAAAAGCAATGTTTTGTATTTATTCAGTAAAAAAAGTGGAAACAGGAGCTGGACTGACTGACAGAAAAGGGACAGAAGAGCAGAAGAAAGATAAACTGGAGAATGATAGAACACACACTAAAGGCTGAAACATGAGCCAGGCTGTTTTTGCTAATATTCATTCCTGTCCTCATGCAGCAGGTATTCTTCTGTGATCTGTTCAAACCTGAGAGTCTATCTATAAAATGAACAGCCATACTACACTGCTCTGCTTGATTGACCTGAGCTGGCAGAACAACATAGATTCACTAATGTTACACGGTACTAGGTTTCAGAGCACCTTAGTGCTAAATATAGCCGCCTACTGAACTATACAAACTCACAAAGTGAGCTTGTTGTCACATTTCAAACAACAGCGCTACATAACTGTTAATAAATAAATTGCCTCGTGGCGTTGTATTTGGTAAGATGTTATCCTAATCAAAGAAATGTGTGGCTTTGAGTTCAGAAACGGTTCACACTGGAACCAACTTCATAGCGATTGTCCTCAGAGCCACTTTAAATAGAGCCTTAATCTCAGTTTCAGACTGAGGCACGCCTATGCAGGTCATATATTGGTTTTGGCAATGTGTTGTCCCAACTCAGCTCTATTAGTTTGATGATTTGTTTTATATGTCAACATACAAAATATAAATATTAAAAACTAAGGCCAACACTTCATTGTTTTTGTTGGACTTGCCAAAGGTACAAGAGGTTAACGTCCCAACACCCAAGCAAGACTGAATTTAGTTAGCAAAAGTTAGCAAAAAGGTACAATCTGGGGTGACTTGCTTTAGCACAGCTGAAAGAAATAAAATAACTCCAGGAATGTGCAATTCATTTAAGCTGTTAAATGCAATGTTTTTAAATCCTAATGATCCTGCTTCATAATGTGCTGGTAGGTCTTGGAGACATTGTATGATTGGCTACTGGAACACTTTTCACTCGTTTGCCAAATGCGCTAATAACAGCTGCTTTCTTAAGAGGAGAAAGTGAAAGTTGTATCCTTTTGTGTCACTTACTGTTAGGTGTAACGTTGGAAAAGCTTAAGGAAAAAATAAACACTATAAAGCTTGAAAATCTCAGAGAAACCTGTAAACTCATGTTGTTTGGATGGGGATGTGAAAAATCAAACAGTTTTGTTCGCTGCATCAAGGCTGTCATTGGATAATTGGCGTTGGGGGAAGGGCTGAATTAAGTAAATCCGCAATATTTGTCCTTTTACTCCTTTGTGTTTTATAGCTGTATTAACTTTTAAAGTAAAGCATATATTTTTCATCATTTTTTGAGGAAAATAATAATGAAAAATACTTAAAGTAATAATACGTTTTAGGTATGAACTCCTTTCTCAATACCCAAGGACACTTCACAACGGGAATAAAAGTTAAAATACACAACAAAATGATTAAAACAACAAGCAAAATTACAAAGATTTCTGATTTATTGTGGGAGTGAGTTCCAAAGCTGTTCCATGAGCAGACTTTTATTTTTAGGTATAAGTATCAAAAGAAAATGAATAAATTTTTTATATCCTTTTCCAATGCCTCTTTTATAATGGAAGTGTGAAGAAAATCCCAAAACAATCAGCTGAAATAGAGATGAACTCAGGGATAATACTGAACAAAAATAAAGTAATTACAGTCAAATTTATATAAATCAATGTGAAACTAAATTCTTTCATATTTTAAGTTGAATAAAAACTTGGAGTTACGTTTTAACTTGCAAACCAGCCTTATGTACAGATCTCTGTCTGCTCACTTCATAGCTTTTCATGTTACTTGTTTTACTTTTGTAGATGATGACGATGATGACGACGATGATGATGATGATGATGATGATGATGATGATGATGACGATGATGATGAATATGAGGAGGGCTCTCTCTGCTCATTGTGTGAATTCTGTGAGGTATGACAAATTTTTGTAAAATGATAATATAAAAATAATTAATTCAGTGTACAGTAAAATTATTGCTGAAACCAGAATAAAATAGCACACAGCACAGTGTGCCGTCAGTAAACAGCAGGATAAAAGTGAAACAGTTCACTCCTTTTCTTCCCAGGTCTACAAATTCTGTATGTCTGGGGAGTTGCTTTGACATTCTGATTCCTTTATTAATATTATTTTTTATTCCTTTCTTTGCAGCACTGTGACAAGTGTAACAAGTGCCCATGTAAAGCAGGTGACAAGTCTGACTACTGTGATTCCTGCAAGGTGAGGAAATAATCATAAAAGTACACAGCAAGTGCCTGAGTAAACACAACACCTGTGTCAGTATAAAGGGACAAAACTTATCAGCATCAAAACACCAAGATTTGCTTTTTATCTTACTAATTTTAAATAGAAATGTATCTTAAAGCTTTTTTCTAGCAACTCTTCTGACTACTCAAATTTATGCTGATTTATTTTGGGCACATAAGGTATTTAGAAGTCTTTTTAGCACTGCTAACTTCTTGACAAAATTTATGTTAATGTCTCTTCACACATGAAACCCAAGAAAATATACGTTACACGTTTTTCATTTAGGAGTTTGCATCAAGATTTTGCGGGTTAATGAATATGAAGGGTTTTAAGGGGTTAAACACAGAGACATCAGGGTCTCCGTAAATTTGTCATGTCCTGACTTTTCTGTAAAATTTTGTCTTGTTTACAGATGTGCAATTTCTGTCACGTGTGTCCTGTTTGCGAAACTGTCTGCAAGCCTGGTGAGTAAATGAACAGGAAAAATGCTTTCACAGGGTTATAAAGAAGATTTTTCTCACCCATTTAAGTTGTTTTTTTGCTATGTAAGAGATATGATCAGCAGCTGTAACCAGGGGGCTTCACTGATAGGTGTAAAGAGTTGTCAGAAAAAAAATGAACCTTTGGGACCCCTCCACAGTGAATAACCCCATCTTGAACTTGAATGAGCAGGACTGTTCATCCCCCAGTGGCAGAGTAGATGGACTGAAAACCATTATTTGATGTGCTGGCAACTTTTAAATCAAAGATAAAATAAAACTTGATCAGTTTTCTGGGATGGATATGCTCGTCTCACTTTCTCTTCAATCTGCAGGAGGTTTCATTGATGAAGTCACTGGATCCATCTATAAGTAAGTCACATTTACATGAACCAAAGATCACTTTAAACTCAGAGAAACCTCAGTCCCTGACCCATGTCTGTCTCCTCCACAGAACTGTATCCGACGTCTTTGATGACGACGATGATGATGACAACTAAACACAATGATATGTCGCCACCATGTGGCCCAGATGATATGTTTCATTGTTATTTATGTCTTTTTCCTTGAGAGCCTTAAATATTTGCTCAGTCACTGAAAGATTTGTTAAAAGATTAACTTAATATATTTGTGTATTGTTGTTAACGAAAAAGTCAACGATGTACTTTAAAGGAAAATATCTGGACTCATATTGGGGACATGTTCAATAAAGAGGAGGGGAGACGATGGCTGATTCTTTTTTTTGGAATTGAAACACTCACTACACTATTTCTACAATGGATAATTTCATGAATGTGTGAATGGCTCCTTTATAGTGGGGTTAGTAATTTGGGGTATTGAATGATAAAGGTGTGGAACATCAGAAATCCAAACCCAACGCATCAGGAAATTGTCCAAAGTGGCTCAGTAAGTGTTTTGACTCATTCCCACCAGGGAGGTAAAATTTAAAGGCATATTCTCTCATATTTATTGAGTTTGAATTTTGCACATTTAGCAGTATAACACAAAGTGTTCAACACTACACAGTTTTAAATATTTTATAATTTTTAAAAATTGTAAAAAAAATTTAGCATAATAGTAAATAATAAAACTTGAACACTGAACATAAAAAACAAATCACTGAACTGCTCCATTCTGTTCCTTTTTATTCACAACAAAATGATATACAGATAAAGAAACAAATATAACAACTGTGGGCACCTTTTGAACCATGAGCCCAATAAAGTCTCATTCAGGAGCTGTGACTTTCTCTCTTTTCTGCTGCTTCATGCCAAACCAGGGGTCTTTCATGTATTTTAGACCAAGGAACCCTAACAGACGGAGAGATGGTGCAGGGACCCTCCTCTCTCTGTTTCTCTCTTTGGTGCCTTGTATAAATCATAGTCTGTAAAAAACGTATAAACATACCTTATATCAATATTAAGTTATTCTTGGGGACCTGACAGAGCCAGTATGAAACATACAGCCCTGTGATTGGCCGAGCAATGATAGGGGCGGGTCGTCCTCTGTCTTGAGGAGCTAAGTGAACGCTGAGTGGACCTGAGAGCTGCGGTGTTGCTCTTCTTTCTTATCTAAAAGAAAACAACCTTAGCCTTTTTGTGTATCCTTTTATGTGTGTTCTAAGAAAATAATATGAGTTAAACTAAAAATAGTTAAAAACAGAAATAAATGGGAACACTGGAATTATAAAAACATCCTAATCAACTAAAGCTCCGTTTTCACCGAGCGGTTCAGTTCAGTTCGTCTCGGTACGGCACGCATTTTGTGAAATTTCCATGGACTAAAACCGGGATGGGTCCCCAAATAAGGAGACAAGGTACCCCTGCCGCTCCACTTCAGTACCCGTCCGTTGGGTACCAACAAAACCACATATAACCAAACCATAGACTGTATAATGAGTCATATACAGTCAATGGACCAAACCACACCAATCCGGCCCCAGGGGGCGGAGCTAAAAAAACACTGCAGTACGTTGATTGGTCGAAAGATTCGTCACTTCCCGTGCGACAGTGCTAAAAAAAAACAACACACAACCCCGCCATCTTCAAAATTCCACTTAGAGCGAAGAATTTTGTATCCTGAAGAACATGGCTTCAAGCAGCATTCCTTGGTCCGCTGTTGAGATCCAGACCTTCCTCGGCATCATCGGGGACAAAGAAGTACAAAGGGAGCTGGATGGGGTGGTGCGGAACGAGCGAGTTTTCAAACTTGTTTCTGACCGAATGGCCGCAGAGGGGTTCGCGAGGACGTATCACCAGTGCCGGTCAAAAAGCAAGAAGCTCCGCGCCGCGTACAGGAAAATTAAGGACCACAACAGCCGGAGTGGGGTTCAGAGGAAGACCTGGAGGTGGTTCGACCTCATGGACTCCATCTACGGCAGCAGACCGGCGAGCAGTGGACAAGAGAGGGCGCTCGAGACCGCAACGTCTCTGCTGGAGGCTATGACCCAGTCTCCCGGTAAGTTTCTGTTTACCTCTTGTTCGTCTTCCTCATGGGACTTTAAGCCCTTTAACTATTTTATACTGCTGCTTTCTATATTTTCTGTTACTCTCGTATCTTACTTCGACTTATTAATGTGCCATTTGTGGTTCTTTACAGTTGAAGATCCCTGCTCGTGTAGCGAGCTCGAGGGCTATGATGAGGAGAGAGATGTCGCTGCGGTGTTGTGGGCAATTCATGAGGAGGACAAGCGACAGTTTCAGGTGTTGTTGGAGGAAAACCGTGAGGCCAGGAGGCTGTTGTTGGAGGAAGAGCGGGAGGCAAGGAGGCAGGAGGCTGCGTTCAACGAGAGGCACCTCGAGCAGACGGCAGCCTTCAACCGGGAATTCCTCGCCACACTGAATCGCATAGCGGATGCCATGTGTGGGCACAAATCCATAGAGTCCCCATCCAGCTGAGACATGGCAATGGACACTTGAGAGAGTTTCCTCTTTTCCTTTTTGCATTTTGCACTGTTTTTATTCTGTGAATAAAGTCTCTTTTTTCTTCAAACGCCCAACACTTCTCCTGGCTATTCTGTAATTTTCCATTTTTGTAATAATTTAGGACGTAATGGCCTGTAAGTATTTTGGGACAGTAGCATCACTCTGAAATTGATAATGTGCTGCAAGGATTAGTGTGACTAACTGCTCAAAAAGTGTAATTTTACCTATAGAATTCATATAAGAGGTTTCAGTTTAACCTTTAGAACTGACTGAGGATTATATGATTAAGAGATTTATTGTACAGGTAAGTGCAGTTAGATATTACAGTGCAAAATTATTTGCCTTTGAAGAGTCCCTACAGTTAAGACCTGTTTCAAAAATTTTGATCATCATGGAAAAATATATTTACATTCAAAAAGTTGATTTCTCATAGATTCAGCCCCCACAATACCAACCATCTCAAGTATTCATTTGTTTAGTCTTACATAATTTGGGCTTCCAGCTCTCGAAACCTATGATAAACATGAATTAAAAAAATTAGAATACTGTGGAGAAATCAGCCCAGTTTTTGAGGCACATGAATATTTTAATACAAGTGTCACACACTAATCATCTATGAAACTCAAACTACATTGTATCACAAAAGTGAGTACACCCCTCACATTTCTGCAGATATTTAAGTATATCTTTTCATGGGACAACACTGACAAAATGACCCTTAGACACAATGAAAAGTCTGTGTGCAGCTTATATAACAGTGTACATTTATTTTTCCCTCAAAATAACTCAAAATATAGCCATTAATAGCTAAACCCCTGGCAACAAAAGTGAGTACACCCCTATGTGAAAGTTTCTGAAGTGTCAATATTTTGTGTGGCCACCATTATTTTCCAGAACTGCCTTTTCTCTCCTGGACATGGAGTTTACCAGAGCTTCACAGGATGCCACTGGAATGTTCTTCCACTCCTCCATGACGACATCACGGAGCTGGCAGATTTGAGAGACTTTGCGCGCCTCCACCTTTTGCTTGAGGATGCCCCAAAGATGTTCTATTGGGTTTAGGTCTGGAGACATGCTCGGTCAGTCCATCACCTTTACCCTCAGCCTCTTTAGTAAAGCAGTGGTCGTCTTAGAAGTGTGTTTGGGCTCATTATCATGCTGGAACACTGCACTGTGACACAGTTTCTGGAGGGAGAGGATCATGCTCTGCTGCAGTATTTCACAGTACATGTTGGAGTTCATGTTTCCCTCAATGAAATGTAGCTCCTGGACACCTGCTGCACTCATGCAGCCCCAGACCATGACATTCCCACCACCATGCTTGACTGTAGAACATGACACACTTATCTTTGTACTCCTCACCTGGTCACTGCCACACATGCTTGAGACCATCTGAACCAAACACATTAATATTGGTCTCATCAGACCATAGGACATGATTCCAGTAATCCATGTGCTTTGTTGACATGTCTTCAGCAAACTGTTCGCGGGCTTTCTTGTGTACTGACTTCAGAAGAGGCTTCCTTCTGGGGTGACAGCCATGCAGACGTTTGATGTAGAGTGCGGCGTATGGTCTGAGCACCAACAGGCTGACCCCCCACCTCTTCAATCTCTGCAGCAATGCTAACAGCACTCCTGCGCTGATCTTTCAAAGAAAGCATTTGGATGTGACGCTGAGCACGTGCACTCAGCTTCTTTGGACGACCAACACGAGGCCTGTTCTGAGTGGATCCTGCTCTTTTAAAACGCTGGATGATCTTAGCCACTGTGCTGCAGCTCAGTTTCAGGGTGTTGGTAATCTTCTTGTAGCCTTGGACATCTTCATGTAGCACAACAATACGTCTTTTAAAATCCTCAGAGAGTTCTTTGCCATGAGGTGCCATGTTGGAACTTTCAGTGACCAGTATGAGAGAGTGTGAGAGCTGTACTATAAATTGAACACACCTGCTCCCTATGCACACCTGAGACCTCGTAACACTAACGAGTCACATGACATTTTGGAGGGAAACTGACAAGCTCAATTTGGACATTTAGGGATGTAGTCTCTTAGGGGTGCACTCACTTTTGTTGCCAGGGGTTTAGCTATTAATGGCTATATTTTGAGTTATTTTGAGGGAAAAATAAATTTACACTGTTATATAAGTTGCAAACAGACTACTTTTCATTGTGTCAAAGTGTCACTTTGTCAGTGTTGTCCCATGAAAAGATATACTTAAATATCTGCAGAAATGTGAGGGGTGTACTCACTTTTGTGATACAATGTTCCTGCACTGGTTTCCCCAGGTGTCATTAACCCCCCAGTTCGCACCCAATTCTGGCCAAATTACCATGCTATGTTTCAGAGTTTATACCTGATGAATCATAAGGTTAAAGTTAATCAGTGACACCTCATTTGAAAGATTAAAGTATGTAGTTTCAGAAAATGTCATGTTTTTATATGAGGCTCCAGTCCACATCAGGATAAATGCAGCTGAAAAATCTTTTTTTCCTCTTCATCCCCACAGCAATTCCTGTCACACTGAAAATCTGACTTAATTCTAATCTATGATGGATTTCTTTTTGTGTATCAGCACAAACAAAGAAAGATTCTCTATTTCCCCAGTCGGTATGTTTAACGCTCTATCAGGAGCAACATGTTGAACACCAGCATGGGGGGACCTCCTTATCTATTTCAGTTAATTTAAAGCCACCAGGTCTCATTAAATCCTCGACTAACACATGACAATAAACAAATATATATTTGCATTATGTGCTCTTGGAGATGCAATAACACACTAGAACTGGGCTGACCTTAAAGAAGCAGTCAACTGTACACGTCCCAGTCTGAGGTAAGCCAGTGAAAATATTCAACATACAATAAAAAAATCTACATGCTGGTTTCCATTTTAGACCTTTACTGTTCAGATGAAATCTTCAAGAACTTCCGAGGCTGCTTGTTCTGGGTAGAATAGAGAATAAAATAGAGACAAACATGAATATATCCCTTTGACATACAAGATCAGCTGTTAGCAATCTGGCAGGGTTCACAACTGGTTCTGCCCTGTAGGTAAACATTGATACAACTGTTTGATCACCTAAGGAGCTTTACTGCATTAATTTCCTGAAATTTCCTGTGAAAATGCTTTCTCCTAGGATACAGATACATTTTCTGATAGGATTGCAATCTGTTAATTATGGAAGCCCATTTCCACCTCTTAAAAACATGCTGAAAGGAGTACTTGGCTTTATTGAGATGTTATTTTTTTTTAAGGCCGATGTTAAGTCAAAAAGGAAGTGGAAATTGGTGGATGATAAAAAAATCAAAATTTTGAAATAGTAGGAATTTTTAGATAAAGTCAAAATAATGAGAAAAAGTCAAAATTTCGAAATAAAATGTTGAAATTTTGAGATACCTAACTGTTGAAATTTACCTTATTAATTTGACTTTTTAATATGGGTAAAAAATAATCTCAACAAATCCAGTTTTTCACAGGGTCCCTGCAGGTTTTGGCAAGTCAAATTAAAGTATTTTTAAGACCCTTTTCATGCCACTTTGAATGAAATTTATTACCAAAAACACATGAATATAGTTGTTGGTTGGGGATTCTGCTGTAATACAACCAAATCATAGCATGTGTGTCAGTGAATGAGACCTTTTCAAGTTTACTGTTTGTCTGTTTATTGAACATAAAGTGATCCTCAGGGCTCTCTGGTTAATGGCTGTATGTCAAAGTGTGAACAGTGACNATAAAATGTTGAAATTTTGAGATACCTAACTGTTGAAATTTACCTTATTAATTTGACTTTTTAATATGGGTAAAAAATAATCTCAACAAATCCAGTTTTTCACAGGGTCCCTGCAGGTTTTGGCAAGTCAAATTAAAGTATTTTTAAGACCCTTTTCATGCCACTTTGAATGAAATTTATTACCAAAAACACATGAATATAGTTGTTGGTTGGGGATTCTGCTGTAATACAACCAAATCATAGCATGTGTGTCAGTGAATGAGACCTTTTCAAGTTTACTGTTTGTCTGTTTATTGAACATAAAGTGATCCTCAGGGCTCTCTGGTTAATGGCTGTATGTCAAAGTGTGAACAGTGACCCATGTAGACTGCCTAGCTAGGGTACTGATAACAGTTCATATCAGCAGTTTGTAAGAGGGTACCCGCTTTACATTTCCTTCTCGAAAAAGTCCTACAAGAAAACATAGCACGAATAAAACATCAATAAATCCTGCCCTGACAAATTTGAGACCTTTGAGTAATTCATTTAAGGCCAGGATAAAACACTTACTGAATTTAACCCTGTGGTGCATAGTGGTCACTACAGTGGACACCTATTTAAAAGTGATTTACTCCTAAATTCAGTGGTTCATGCGGTGGAAATTCATATTAGCCTGTGTCAGGATATTTCTATTCTTCTTAGAGCCTGAAAAAATGCTTTCAATTCTTTTTCCCAACATATATATTTTTAAAAAAAAGTTATAGACAAACATTTGAGGGTAAAACAGCGCAATAACTATACATTTTTCAGAGTTAAAATGGATGACAATGAGTCAAAATGTTTCGCAAAGCATTAAAAAAAGATTATTCATGAAATTACCCAAAAAAAAAGAAAAAGAAAGGAAGTCAAACAAAAAAATAGGTATGTTTACATCAATTTCACTCTTTTTATTATGTTGAATGTTCTGTTACAAATATTTGAAGAAAAAAATTTGAAAACTTTTTTTCATGCCTTAAGACAAATTAAAAACACTCAAAGGAAAAATCCAGACACTGGCTTTCATAATTACGGAAGAGGATTAGGGCCACTGAGAAAAAAAAAAATTCCCCATAAAAAAAAAGTCAGAATTCTGAGAAAAAAGTCAGAATTCTGACTTTTTTTTCAGAATTCTGACTTTAATCTCAGAATTCTGAGAAAAAAGTCAGAATTCTACGGAAGAGGATTAGGGCCTCTGAGAAAAAAAAAAAATCTAAAAAAAAAAAAAAGTCAGAATTCTGAGAAAAAAGTCAGAATTCTGAGTTTAAAGTCAGAATTCTGACTTTTTTCTCAGAATTCTGATTTTTTTTTTTTCAGATTTTTTTTTTTCTCAGTGGCCCTAATCCTCTTCCGTACATAATTCATGCATCAGAGGGTTAAGATTTTTTTTAAGGCCTTAGTTTTCAATACATGAATTCAAGACTTTTGAAGACATTTTAAGGATGTGTAGGAACCCTGTTTCATTTGCATATATTTTTTTTAACTTGTGGAATTAGGCTTATATACTTCATTGTGCTTAAGAGTATGAAAACGTACTTTTCAGTGGTTTTTACAGATTTAACACATATCAAGTTAAGTTGATCCGTTCTAATGAGACTTTACTGTAAAAAGAGCAGGAGTTAATCCTAAACGGCATGTGAAATCTGATCAGATTGCTCTTTGATAACTGTTCCGTACAGCAGATCAGAGCTGCTGTTATAGGGGTCGAACAGAAGGGGGCAGTGTAACCCTCCCATGTTTACATGTCTCGTGAATAGAGGAAGAAAAGGAGGCAGTTTTCCGTTTTGCCTTCAGTCGGGTTACAAAACCAAAGCTGAGCTCCAAACAGCTTCCCCCGTCCGAACCTGACCCTCCACCGGGATGGGGTTCGAACATTTCTGCAGTGTGGACAGTTCCGACCCGTTCTGGGTGAGTCTCCCACACTTTTCCCGCTTTGGACACTCTGTCCGGTTATTGTTATTAGCCACCGGAGGGGCACATGCTAACGTTACTAGCCCCCGGTAAGTTCTACCGTCCTCCGTGACAGCTGCTTCACGTAACAACCGGCTTAACCGGGAGACCGGCCGTTTGAGCACGCGCTCTGAGCATGCGCGTATGCTGTTTTATAAACACGTTACATGAAGGACCATAGACTGTATAAAACAGTGAAGGACACGCACGCACGCGGACTCTTTGGGGAAATGAAAGCCATGCTGCTTGTTCTGTTCCTGCCGGTATTTCGCTTTCATTCACCGGTGTGGCCCTGCGTGCTCAACCCGCAGACATATTCATCACGGTCTCTGCTCACGTGCCGTTATGTGTCATAACAGAGTCACATCAGAAACAGCAGAGAACAAGAAAACTTCAGGTTGTGATGGAAAAATATCGAACTCTCCAGTGATAACTTGAGAGCTAGTACAACTTCACCTTAAGCTCCTTTAACTTCTGTGAAACGTCATTATCAGGGGTTTTGTGTGTTGGTGTGTTTGTGTGCGTGAAGCAGCTGTATCAGTTGTTATCAGGCCAAAACATGGTGCCAGAAAAACTGTCAGACTCAACCGCACTGTGACCCGCAGCATCATCCTGCTGATTCATTTTGATTTGAAGGCAGGAGAATCGCAAACTTCTGCACGTGGTCAACTTTCGAACACAGTTTTTATTTTTAGAAAAAGGTTGAACTTCAGCATAGTTTCACACCACCCTATTTTGTTGGCATTCTCTTCAAAAAGTCAGACTAGGACACCCCCCCAAAAAATAAATAAATAAAATAAAATAAATGAATAACAACCCCACCCACAACAACATTTCCTTGTTTATTTCTGAAGTGCTGTCTATTATATGAATTTTGTCTGTTTGTCTTCATGGGATGTCAGAGAATAAGGGCCCATTAACTCTATTTTTGCACTTAATTGTTGAGGAAATGGATAAAATGTTGCACTGTTGTTTCAAAAATATGTTAAACCTTGACTTTTAAATGTGAGTGGCCACATGTTTTATTCATTGAAACTGAGTTGTGCATAAAGTGACAAAGTAGTGCTAACCCTCGAGCTTCTTTTCACACATTTTGTTTCATGTCTGAACCATGGACTGTATAATAAATGGACGACATGACACTTGGCTCTAACTGAGGTCTCAACAAAAACTGCTCCCCCTGCTGGCTGGCTGCAGTATAGGTCAAAAACTCTGTCTCCTCATGCATTCCAGATTAGGGGGGGTAAAACTAACTAAAAATTATTACAACTTGTAGAAATGTTTCTCACATCCTTATTCTGTGGTGATATGAAGATGGTATTTGGCTGCATATTGGTTAAGTCCTCTTTTTTTCTGAGGAGTTGGTTTTTCATTAGTTATTAGATGTTAAAAACCAGGTTATAAGTTTCGTTTTATAATGATTGACAGCTACTGTGCATGTGTACTTTTTATCGGGGATATAAGAAACTCCAGGAAAAAGAGTCAGATGGAAAAGAAAACAGAAATATTTCAGTCTGCGATTGCACAAGGACACATCGCGATTTTATCCAGTTAGTGATTGATTACCCAGCCCTGCTGTAAATACCATATATGAATCTCTTTAAACTTTTGATATCAATCAGGTGAAACTAGGACTTGACAAGTTTTACACATCTCAGACGACCAATCAAACAGCATGTTCAGTTACCTGACAGGTGCTGTCCACAATTGTGAACTTTGCCAAACATATAGAGCTTAATTTGATCTACATTTATTTGTGTATATTCATGTATACAATGATGCATACATTTTCTTTTTATTCAAATGTTTTTTGTGTGTGAATGATAATGGTTACAATTTCCTCGGCAGTATGAGAGCAATTTATGATGTCAAACCTTAAAAGTTTCTCTTAACGTAAAGTTCTAGTTTTCTTGTCCAGTTTGTACACAATCGTATTCTTTTAGCTTGAAAAAAAAAAGTGTAGGAACCATTGTTTATGAAAGGCTGTGCTAAGACTGAGAGGTTTATATGAGGGATATTATTGTTGCTTTGGACATTTGCGTCTGCTAAATGAAATCATAGATTGTAGATAGTTCATTGGTCCTCTGCCATAGTGACAACACATCTAAACATTTAGGTCTGCAGTGCTTACACAATGTTCAAAGGGATGATGCATTTTTGAGGGCACTGACTGTTTATATGAGAGAGGAATTTGGTTTGACACGAGTGAACAGTTTTTGGAGAGATATGAGCTTTTTTTAGGTGAATCATGGTGTTACACTGAACCAGGTTATTTTGACAAAAGCACCATGAGAGTTGAGAATGTCTGATCTGTTCCAAGAAATGAGCCAAAGCAACTGAGAAGAATCTTCGCATTTTTGGTGGCACTGACAATTTATCTGAGAAAGGAATTTAGTTTTGAAGCATGAGTGAACAGTTTTAGGAGAGATATGAGCTGTAGCAAGTGCGCCATGGTGTTGTGCTGAACTATAAGACTGTTTTGACAAATGATTTCAGAGTTTTGAGGATGCAGTTTCTTTTTTTATGAAATGAGCCAAACCAATGGAAAAAGACTGTAAATGTTTTTCTCTCTGTCCTGATTTTACTCTCTCCTGTTGCGTCTCTCAGGACTGGAATCGGACCTGGCACACCTCTAACCCAGACCTTACCCAGTGTTTCCAGAACACTGTACTGGTGTGGCTACCATGCCTTTACCTTTGGTTAACTGCTCCAATCTACATCATCTACCTCCGCAGCAACAATCGAGGTTACATCTGCATGAGCCACCTCAACAAAGCCAAAACTGTGAGTCATGTGATCCACTTTGATGTTGAGGATTTGTTTTTCTACATAAAAATACCCAGAGATTAAACACTGTGATGAACGTTTTTTCACATTTCAATTGGGACTCATGTTATTTTTGTTTATCACACTGTTTATTCTGATTGGAGGGCTGCCTTATTTATTGTTGCTCACTTTCTGTAGCTTTTATTCAGTCATGCTCCAAATAGGAGAGAATGAGAAGATAAACAATTTGATGGCACCTGGTGAAAGTGAAGAGCTCATATTCTCAGTTTAACATCTCAGTCAGCAGTTTGCACTCTTGTGCCGAAGTATTTCATGTTAGTTCCCAAACAATAAACATTCAACCTGAAACGTTATCTCAGTCAGTGATCTGTTTTTGTGTCTGCAGGCTGTCGGCCTCCTCCTGTGGATAATCTGCTGGTCAGATGTCTTTTATTCTTTCTGGGAAAGAAATCACGGCAGCAGCGTGCCTCCACCGGTCCTCCTCGTCAGCCCGACGCTCCTGGGTCTGACCATGGTGAGAGTTTATGTCCGTCTCTTATGTACAAAAGAGAAGAGAAATGAGCCTTTCTGTTCGAAATATAACTCTGATATTCGAAGCAAAAGACAATTCAAAGACAAGTATGGACGGTTTGATTAAAATACTCATCTGTTCACGTGTCTTCTATCAAAAAGTGTGTCAAAAGAAGGACTAAAGCTACTAATAAATCTGAGTGTAGCCAACAGTGAAGATGACTGTTCAAGTCTATTCCTCCATTCCTGGATTTGCTCTCTAGGGATCAATAAAGGATTATCTTATCTTCCTTTCACACAAACATTATGTTCATAACAGACCCTCCAAACCTCCTCCTCCTCCCCTGATGCTTCCTCTGTTTGTTCAAGTGGAAACACGTGGCTTGACACGAAATTAAATCTGTACACATTGTAAAAAGAAAGAAGCTGTAAACACAAAGATGAACCATTAAGCAGATTTGTAGCGTTCAGATAGATTTGCAAAAATACGTCTTTTGTATCATTAGTAAATTATTTTAACACAACCCCAATTCCAATGAAGTTTGGATGTTGTGTTTAACGTTAATAAAAACAGAATACAATTACTTTCAAATCCTGTTAATCATTTATTCAATTGAATACACTTCAAAGACAAGATATGTATTGTTCAACTGGTCAACTTTATTGTTTTATTTACATTTATGGGTCAATGACAAAAAGAGGGTCTAAAAACATATTTTTTAAAAGTTCTTTGAAAATGGATAAAAACATATTTCTGAGTGAAGAATTATGTTTTCTAACAGATTTCAGTAGTTGACCAACATTTCAAAGATTTTAGGTTCATTATTTTTTAGTATTTTTAATTTAAGCACCCAAAAATGTCAGGTGGCACAACCAAATATATGAAAATATATTTATATGTTCCTGTTATTTTTTCTGTGTGAAATTATTGGCAAGTATCTCTCAAGTGTCTGTAGTGACTCATACATTTTCATTTTGTGTGTTTCATTTCTTTTATTTGTGAATAAGATAAATAATTTGATGTTAAAATAACATTTCACATTATTACATTGGTTGTACCACCTGACATGGAAATTGTTCCAGTCACCAATGAAGTGAAAAAACCTTTTTTATCAGTATTTCAGAGAAATCTACAAACTTTTCCACTTGGTCACAAATGTCATTTGGGCTCCTCTGGCTGATGCAGTTTCCTGTTTCCTGTTTTATTCTCTTCACTTTAAAATAAAAGTCTAATGTTACGGTTGCACCACCCTGACATTTGACAAGGTGAAAATTACGGGACAAAAGTTTTTTACATTTCTCAACAGCTTTAAAATTCTTTTTATTTGCAAAGAATGTTTTATTTAAAAAGGTTCAAGCATAAAATAATGCCACTGTATTTTTAATTTCCATTTACAATAACTGACATTCAATTTTTAGAGTTTAATTACTGTGGATACTTGTCAGGACGGTTGCACCACCTGACATTTTGGGGGTTTGAGGAACCAAAACACAAAAAACATGTTTTATTTTAATAGTTTAAAGATGTGTTCAAATAACACAGGTTTCATAGAATAAAGAAATACATGTGATGAAATACTCAATTCATGATGGAAGGAAATATTGCTCTCGAACAAAAAAGGGACATCACGTCATTGACCCTTATACACCTACAACACCTTCCCAAAAAGCTAGGACAGAGGCATGTTGTACTCTGAGTCTGCTTTGTTTCTTCTGGCCGTTGTTAACATTTTAAAGGTTTTAAAGTCTAAAATTCTATTTGATCTTTCACATGGTTAATTAACAGGATAGTTCTGAGAAAGTTAAAAATCTATTTGCAGCTTGTAAAGCATCTAGAGGACTAGATGAACCTGTTTTGACCGAACAGGACTCTGACTGTTTTATAACATCACCACATCAGAAAGTATGAGGGTGTTTACGGATGTGTTATGTTTATTAAATGTGTTTGATGTGTGTGTCCTCCAGCTGCTGGCCACATTTTTGATACAGTACGAGCGTATGAAAGGAACCCAGTCGTCTGGGGTGATGCTGATCTTCTGGCTGCTGGCTCTGCTGTGTGCCACCGTCACCTTCAGGTCCAAGATCCTCCAGGCTCTGGACCAGGTCAGAGAGGCACAGGACTGTATTAATGGTGCAGTCAGAATAAAGAGCTGGGCTTGTGAGAGAATAAACCTGTGTAAAGAGCTCTGTGTTTTTATACCTGCAGCTGTCATCAGTGAGCGTGTGGAGGTACACCACCTTCTACATCTACTACGCCCTGCTGCTGGTGGCCCTGATCCTCTCCTGCCTGTCAGACCAGCCGCCCCTCTTTTCCCAGGCTGTTAAGGACCAGGTGACTCCTCAGTACACAGACTGATCTCACATCTGTACTTGTATCGCTCAGTATTAGGGATGCACCGAATTTTCGGCCACTGAAAATTTTCAGCAGAAAATGGCTCAAAAGTGAAAATACGGTTTTCGTTCGAAAGAGTTTTACCACTGACAAAAACATGGCCAAAACATAGAAAGTTGCGACGATACAAGAAAAACCCACAGTCTGCACGCGGGCAGAGATGATGGGTATATTGATGATGTAAAAAATATTTTTTTCTCTGCTTATCGTAGTGGTTGTCCTGACTCTCCATCAGCAATATGGAGCGTGCTCATCTGTGTGTGTGTGTGTAGGAGCAGAATGCATGGAGACTTCATGGAGACAGAAAAAACATACTGTCATGTAAATAAGATTAATAACATAAAGCCATTTAGTTTGTTAATGAGAAGCTGCTCTGGCAGCTCTTTTTTTTTTCTCACACACAGCCGCCCGTTACCTTAACAACACATCCGTGAATGTGCAGCTGTGTTTGACAGGATATCATGAGCGCATGTGCAAATATGAAAATGGACAGTGAAAAGAGCAAGAGCAGAAATAAAACAAAACATTACAGTCTCTGGTAGCCACATGTACCAAAATTACTACCTTTTTCATCAAGAGAGGATAAAAAAGAAACTCCAGATGGAGAGGATGAAATGGGTAAGGACCACAGTGGCCTGAAGTGCAAATCACAAGGGCAAATCAAAAAAGACCAAGTGTATGAACTGTGTGGTGTTAGTAAATGTTGATAAATTTAAATAAAAGTACGACGCTGAGTCACATGACTTCTGTCATGGTGTAAAGTGGGTCTGTCTGAGGCCTGAAACTCCAGGGCTGAAAATGACTCCACTTCAGTCCTGCTCTGAACTTTGGGGTGATACTAGTAAATGGCAAAAAACTCTATTATTCGTTTTTTCTGGTTTCGGTTTTCAGCCTTGGTTTCCTCAATTTTGGTTCTCGGTTTCAGCCAAGGATTTTTATTTCGGTGCATCCCCACCCATTATGTTTTCTAATATCACCTGCATGTGCTTCATGTCTTATATACATGGTCCTTTGTAAATTAGATGCTGATAAAATGGTGACTCTGGTTGTTTTCATATCACTTACTCATTCTCTGCTCCCTTCTCACTATATAATGAATCAAATGTAGTTGACTATATCGTGTGCTTACTCAGCAAATTAAAATAACATTCCAGACACTACTCACTCACTCACTGGCTGCTGACAGTGACATCTTCACTGTCACACAACTGACCTGGCTCATTGTCAGAAGAAGATTTACAGTTCTGATTCCTCTTAAACACTGCCAAACAGCATGGATTGTAGTAATAAGTTATATTAAACGGAGCTCATTTTTTCAAAATAATCAAACTAAATACATATATGTTTTAAGTACTATTCACACTGGATTAGTCTTACATGGGACCACTGGTAAGTTTAGAGGTTTACAATCATCCCTCAGTTTTAGAGATAAGTGAAGCCTGTAAATAACTTTATTTTCTTACAGTTTCATTTGAATNATCTTAACCCGCTGGGACCCCCCTCCCCTCCATACCTTACCCCACCAACCCTCCCTGGAACCCTAGTCCTCACCCCCCATAGTGTGGGCCAGGGGACAACTCAGCCAAAGACAATCACAGACAAGGACAACCACATCATTCAGTCCACACTACCCATTCACACAACTACACAACACTACAGTGACACAACAACAACATGACACCACGACACAACAACATGACGACACTACAACACAACAAAGCCACAACATGACAGCGACACCACAACAACATGACACAACAACACTTCACTCCCCCCCTCCCCTTATAGCGCCCATATGGATATATATTATATATTATTATAAATTATATATTATATTATAATATGTATGGATATATATTTTTAACTCTCCTCTCCTCAAGGTAGGGCAATGGACGCCCGGGGCGCCGCCAGACCCCAGCCAAATCACCTACCCATTATGTTTTCTAATATCACCTGCACGTGCTTCATGTCTTATATAGATGGTCCTTTGTAAATTAGATGCTGATAAAATGGTGACTCTGGTTGTTTTCATATCACTTACTCATCCCCTGCTCCCTTCTCACTATATAGTGAATCAAATGTAGTTGACTATATCATGTACTCATGTACTCACTCAGCAAATTAAAACGACATTCCAGACACTACTCACTCACTCACAGGCTGCTGACAGTGACATCATCACTGTCACACAACTGACCTGGCTCATTGTCAGAAGAAGATTTACAGTTATAATTCCTCTTAAACACTGCCAAACAGCATGGATAGTAGTGATAACTTATATTAAACAGAGCTCATTTTTTCAAAATAATCAAACTAAATACATATATGTTTTAAGTACTATTCACACTGGATTAGTATTACATGAGACCTCTGGTAATTTTAGAATCACCCCCTCGGTTTTAGAAATAAGTGAAGCCTGTAAATAACTTTGTTTTCTTACAGTTTCATTTGAATTTTATCATTGATATGTTGATGTTCTGAGACAGCGTGTAAGTGCAAACCTGTTGTGTGCAGAGTGAGACTCCAGATCATACTTGGGCTCTGTTTTTAGATCTCTTGTGTATTGGAGCTGTCTAAATATTTGTCTGTAGTGTGTTTTATCATGATTGTGTTTAACTGGTTATTCAAGTGAACAAGTGACATGTCTTTTTTTATAATTATATTTACATTCATTAATTAGTCAATTTATAGCCTGTTTATTGATGACATAGGGGTTCATAGAGTCCACTTCCATCTCATGTGTATCAAAGATGCTGTTAAAATCTCTGTTTCGAATGTTTGACGCTGTCTGGATTATTTTAGAGCAGAAAATGATCAGTAAAGGTGCAGACACCTTTTCAAAAAATATAACCAACCAAAATAACATATGTCAGTTCAGACTGTAAGTTTTATCAGAGAACCTATGTGTCCGAAATATGGTTAGTGATTTGCCCGGGTTTTTACTTTACGAGTTACAGACATAATCAATTCACACAGAATGAAAAATACAGAAGTCCACTTTTGAAATGATGAGAAGTCTCTAGGTGAAACTAGATAGGGTGTGATTTTGAACAGCAGAAGCTTGATTCACTTGTGTGTGTTTGTGCGTAGAACCTGTGTCCAGAGCCTGGAGCTTCCTTCCTCTCCAGAATCACCTTCTGGTGGATCACTAGGTAAGTTGACCTGACAACACCTGGTGATAAAGTATTTGACTACAGTGCAGTCAGCTCTGATTTGCAGATTTGCATTTGTTGTAATGCTTTCATCGTTACAGGATACAAGATGCTATTTGTCATTTCACATGTTTTAGAGTAACAAAATTAACATTTCAGTTTCATCCCATCCAAGAAACATAAAAAGACAGTGATCCCCCCCCCCCCCCCGGGGGGGGTCACAGTTTGGGGTTAGGAAAAAACGCTTCAGCACATAACTATCATAATAAACCATTACAACAAACTCGAAGCCTTGCACATGTGGGGTGTGCACGCAGCCCCATACAGGTGGGTCGCCTCCACCTGGGCAGACTGCACTGTAACAAGAGAGAGAGAGAGAGGGAGGTTGTTGTAGAGAAAACAGAAGAGATAAGATAGAAGTGGAAATATTGATTCTATGTTCAAGGAGGAGACCTTTGTCCTATCAACATCACCCTCAACCTTAGTTCTCCCCTCTACCTCCGTATCCTTTCAGAATGATGGTGATAGGATACCGACGCCCCCTGGAAGAGAAGGACCTGTGGTCTCTGAACCCTGATGACCGCTCACACCTTGTCGTTCCGCAGCTTGTGACTCGCTGGAACCATGAGTGTCAGAAAGTCAAGAGGTCAGGAGACTGGAGCAAGTGTCTGCTTATCGCTTTAAAACTGAAAAACGAAGAAACTGAGTTCTTAAGATAAATGTTGAGACAGGAATTCTCTGGTTTATTGGATGTTGGGGTGCCATGCGAAGATCGTCTGAACCCCAGAGTTTTAATGATGAAATGAAACCCCCAGGAATCATTTCAGTTCCAAGTCTAATGTGTTTCTCCTCTTCTCTCCTCTCAGGATAGAGCAGAAAGTGTTGCACTCTCCCAAACGGGTCTCTCACCCTGAGAACAAAGAGGGCAGACCTGTGGAGGAGTCTGAAATCCTCATAGTGAAAAGCCCACAGAAAACAAAGGAGCCTTCCCTGCTGTGGGCCCTGTGCCTCACATTTGGCCCCTACTTCCTCATCTCCTGTCTGTATAAGGTCATCCAGGACATCCTCATGTTTGTTGGGCCTGAGATCCTGAGGTGAGAAGTCCAACTTATAGTATCCAATTGTTTTTTGTACACCTCAGTAACCGAGCTGTAATGAAGCACTGGCATCGGCCAACATCTTAAAGATTATCACTGAATATGACAAAGGGCTGGTCATATTTTACCTAATGTCAGAGACTCCAGTGATGAACTTCTTAAAGTGTGAACAAAATAAAATCTAACCCTGTTAAAGCTCCAGTTACAACCACCAATTATGGAAACAGTAATTCATGTAAATCAAGTTGAGACTTGATGAAGGAGGCACAGCCACAGGCAGTCACTGTGATCTTCTCCTTCTCTTTATTCCACCATAATGTAACAAGAAGCCAGCTTTAATAACACATGTGCATTTGAAACCTTATGTCGTTTGACAGTATGCAGAAATCATTATACAACAAACAGAAATCTTTGCTTTAATCCAAGAAAGTATAAATCAGAGGTTTACATAACAAACATATAAAAGCAACCAAACAGGATTTAAAAAACATTTGCCTCTGTTGCTTTAAGTCTGTTGTGTCCTGGAGTTCAAACTCTCATGTTTTGTTTATTAAACTTGGTGAAAACCTCTCAAAACATCTACTTGTGTAGACAAAAACAGGATAGTTTGTACCTGTAATATCTGCGATAGAAAGTTAAGTCAAGTCCTGATTTGTGGAGTAGACACTGTTAAAGAGGGGTAATTGTGTTTTTTTAAGGATTTAAACTGTGCTTCTACTGCCCCTAAAGTAGCTTTTCATGATTAACAGCTTATAAAAAGCCCTTCTTTCTCACACAATGGTGTTTTAGAAAACATTTACTTCAGCCACCTTTTAAACCGCTTTGCTTGAGCTTCTGTCTCTTTAAGTCTTCCACCTTCACAAATCCCCTTTCCTGTCATAGGCCAGCCCTCTCCAGTCCTGTTGGGATGAACCTGGGTGTTTAAGGTCCACTCCCTCTATGTGTCACTAACCAGTTAGGAGATCCTTATGCAATGACTTCATCATTTAAGTCTCGTGAGGATCTTACTAAGACTTGGGCAGTTTAAAATGAAAACAATACTTTATTGATCCCAGAGGGGATTTTAGTCTATTATAATTATTTATTTGATTTACAGACAGACTTAAGAATTTTTACAACATATATAATATAATAATATGTAGCCCTTTAAAAATCTGCACGTTCAGTTTGAACTGTTCATGCTGTTACTTTATATCCATGTTTTAAGTATAGGGAAGCCCAAATCATGTGTAGGCCTTTTGTTTACATGTAAAGCTCAAGCATTGGTAACAGAGAACGAGCCGTCACATAAGCAGCTGCTACACTTTTCTGCTGCAGAGCCTCAGAAATTTCTGCCGTGGCTTTTGAGAATCAAGCAGCAGCTTGTTATGACTTAATCATTCCCTTCACCTTGCACCATCCAGGCTGCTCATCCGCTTCGTGAACGACTCCAGCGCCCCCTCCTGGCAGGGTTTCTTCTACACGGCTCTGCTCTTTGTTTGCACTTGTGTGCAGTCGCTCATCCTGCAGAGATACTTCCATGTCTGCTTTGTGTCAGGCATGCGTCTGCGCTCTGCCATCATAGGCGCCGTTTATAGAAAGGTAAAGACGGAGTTCAATTCTTCAAAGTCAGTTTATTAATAACCTTTCACGACTTGTAAATACACTTGGTAGTGACAAATTTTTCATGAGCCTAGATGAATTTTTTGATGCTTAGATGTAGGTTTAACCTCTTTCTGTTCTTGGTTTAATCTAGCTCCTGTGGTTTTATCAGTACAATTTTAAATTTACTGTCACATAAATATTCGAGAATGTTGTGGCTCAAACTCTGCTCAGTTTTGTGTGGCTTTAGGTTTAATCCTCTGTGTCTTCTTCACTGTCAGGCGTTGGTTATAAGCAGCGCGGCTCGTCGTACCTCCACAGTGGGAGAGATCGTAAACCTGATGTCTGTGGACGCTCAGCGCTTCATGGACCTCATCACCTACATCAACATGATCTGGTCCGCCCCCCTGCAGGTGGTGCTGGCTCTCTACTTCCTGTGGCAGGTGAGATCACAGAGCAGGTCCTAGCTTTAGAGGGTGATAAAGACACAGACTCTGGAGTTTTTTTAGTTCTTTGAAGCTGCAGTAAATACTCTGTGAAGATATAAAGTCATCAGGTCATTTTCACTGCTGTTGTTTTCTGGGTTTCTCTAGAACCTGGGCCCATCTGTTCTTGCTGGAGTGGCTGTGATGGTTCTGATGGTTCCTGTCAATGCTGTTATTGCCATGAAGACTAAAACCTACCAGGTGGGACTTCTGCACTCCCCTCTCTCTCTTACCTAAGACCAATCTTAAGAGCAGTGGTTCCCAACCTTTTCCAACCCGGAGCCCACTTTTAAGTCTCAAAAATGTTTGCGGCCCAGCTCAAACCCAATAAATACTGAGGATATAAAATGCCTTGTTAGAACCTCATTTGTAACACAACCCAAAATGTAGTAAAACCCAAATGCAACAATTTGTTACTGGCTTTTAACCTTCTTATTGCTGCATTTCAGGCTTGGCCCTGTGTTCCATTTTGACAAGTTATTAAATTTCAAGTTTTCTTACATATTTGCTCAATGTTAAGTTAAAGGCGTGTCATGTTACCTATTGGCTGCTAACATGCCTCCTTAGTGGACATTTTTTAATGTTTCAAATTTTTTTATTTCCTATTCTTGTTCATAACTGAGTTTAAACATTTAAAACATTATTCTGCATGTATGTATCTTTTTGTATTTATTCGTCTGTTGTATATTTATATAATTACACTCCACTAAAATCAGACTTTTTGGAAATGATTTGGCGGCCCACTTTCGATACCCTCGAGGCCCGTCGGAGGGCTGCGACCCATAGGTTGGGGATCACTGCTTAAGAGGATTGAAGGGCATTCTTATTGTGCTTTAACGTCTATCTTGTTTTTACTCAGGTGGCTCAGATGAAGAGTAAAGACAGTCGAATTAAGCTGATGAATGAGATGCTGAATGGTATCAAGGTGTTGAAGCTGTACGCCTGGGAGCTGGCCTTCAGAGACAAAGTGTCAGAGATCAGAGAGAGCGAGCTGAAGGTCCTGAAGAAGGCTGCGTACCTGGGGGCCATGTCCACCTTCACCTGGGTCTGCGCACCTTTCCTGGTGAGTCCAGCACACACTGTCCTCTTTTGGTGTCACGTACCTATCAGAGTGGATCCATCATCAGGCTCTTTGGGCTGAATTATTTATCAACTTCCTGTGTCTTTATATGAAGACCAAGGTAGTGGCTGGGGTCTGAGATGAGAGAGTTGCATAGCTTGTGGCAAAAGTCTGAGGATGGGGCAACACAACTTTTGAGTTTTTTTTTTTTTTTTTTTTTTAAACCAATCTTTTAACCAGCTCACTTCCTTAGAATTACAAATAGAGGACACACATGTTCCATGCTATGCAGAAACTTAAACATTTATGTGGGATGCACCTTGAGTCAGTTTGGGGGGGGGGTCGTGCTGTTTCACACTTAAACTCTAAATAGACGATTGTTACCCTGCTGTGCCCTTTGGGCCAATTTCACCTGATTTCAAAAGTTATTTTGTTAAAACTTTGATCTCTTTCATCAAATTGAATGAAAATTACATGGATGGTTCCGTGCAATGCTATTTACACATACATTAGTTGTGACTATTATTGTTGAATTATGTATGTTTTACATACATACAAAGCTGTGGAATTATTTTTGATAAAGTCTGCACTAATGTTCTGTTCCCGTTTATTTCAAATTGTGGCAGAAACACCACAAATGTTGGAGAGGTTACTTCAGTAACAACGAATTAACAATGCTGGATATTTGTGCTAAACAAGTGTAAATTTTCAAAACACTAGATTTTCATGTGCTATAGGAGTCCCTGAATTTGTCTGTGAATGACTTATAAATGTCCCATCTGAAAATAATGATGAAATGATATCATCGCATGAAGATGTCTCTAAAGGTATAGGGCTTAATCCAAGCGTTTGAGACAGAGGCTGAGATGAGGTTTTTTTTGGAACACCGCCCTGAGGAAAAAATGTTTTTTTCGAGCTGCTATTCTTGCAAAGCTTCTATGAGGTTACCAGAGGGACAGAAAGAACCCTTTTTCAAGAAAGTTAAAAGACAAATAAGAATAGTAACACAAAATTTACCCAATAAATGCACACAATAAAAAGATTGCTGTTTAAACCAGTAATAAATACTTTCATTCTTTATCCTGAGAGTTCTTGCACTTTTGTTTTTGAGTAACCCAAGTTTCAAACAGTCTTTCCCAAAGCATGCAATTTTGTTATATTTCAATGTTGATATAATAGTGATCAAACTGTTTATGTTTTTATGCCACTGGAACAATAGAAGCAGCTACTACCCCTGAGAGCAGCCGTGTGCCATCAGAAGAAAGAGAGAATGAACCTTCTTTGTATTTTCTCTTTGTGCAGGTTGCTCTCTCCACATTCTCAGTCTACGTGCTCATCGATGAGAAAAACATCCTTGATGCTCAGAAGGCGTTTGTGTCTCTGGCGCTTTTCAACATCCTGCGTTTCCCACTTAACATGCTGCCCATGGTCATCAGCAGTATGGTGCAGGTACGCCTGCATCAGTGCCTTTGTGTCAGATTCAGAGTTTTAACTTCTTTATTAAGATAGATGAGTCCTTTAATAAGCTTCTCTCTATTTTACATGAAGTCATTCTTAATTAGGGTCTGTGGGTTATTTTCTCTATCTTTGTTTACCTGCAGGCCAGTGTGTCTCTGAAGCGTCTCAGAGTGTTTCTGTCTCATGAAGAGCTGCAGGAAGACAGTGTGGAGCACAAAGTAGTAGCAGACTGTGAGTGGATGGTGTTTACAATGTTTCTTGATTTTTTTTTTTTTAATCTTAAGTTTGCAGATATTTCAATGTAAAACTTTTTCTCTGTCATCCTCCCAGGTCCAAACAGCATCACTATGGAGGATGCAGTTTTCAGCTGGTCCAGAAGTGAATCACCGACACTCAAGAAGTATGTTTCAGTATTCTTAGGAGAATTTACATTTTTTTCAGAAATAAAAAAAAGTAGCTGAATTTTATTTTATGACAGAAACTTTAGATGGGGACTTCCTTCAACTTACCAACACTTCTTAATTTCAAAGCATTTATACACATGTCCATGTTGTTGATGTCCATGATTACACTCTGGATACATCCTTATTTGTTATAGTACGTCCTAACAGGTTCTCTGCTCGTCATAATATTAAGAGAACTCTCCCACAGCATCTGGAAAAAATAGATTTTCCCACACCGTCTTAAACCAAGGCGTCTGAAATAAATACAGCTGATTCCTCTCTCAATTAAAGTTCATGTCCCTGTGTGTCTGTAGGCTAAATGTGTGTATCCCAGAATGCTCTCTGGTGGCTGTGGTGGGACACGTGGGCTCAGGAAAGTCTTCTCTTCTCTCTGCTTTGCTTGGAGAAATGGACAAACTGGAGGGGAGTGTGTCCGTCAAGGTATTGGCTTCTACTCTCATTAACTAAATGTGTTTACTGAGTGCTTTGATCGAAGAGGGCTACAGTTCTGAACCATTACAGTTCTAATAAAACAGGCTAAATAAAATGAGTTTGCAGTGAAACAAAGGAGTGAAATGAAAGGCGAAAAGCAGGAGGAAAAATAAGATAGATTTATGCAGTGAGGAAATAAGAAATGCAGAAAAAGAGATGGCTGGCTGAATAACACTTTGTGCTCCTTAGAAATATTTACATACATTTACACAGCTATTGTTTAGTGTAATGTCTCAAGTGGCTGGTTTGATTAATATGTTTTTTAGTTTGTTTGTTAAACAATATCCCTCCAATAACCATCTGAACATGCAGATGAGAGGCTGTGTATTGTGTTTTCGGCTCCTGATTTTCTTTCTACTGCGTTTATCCCTTCAGGGCTCCGTGGCGTATGTCCCTCAGCAGGCCTGGATCCAGAACTCAACACTGAAAGGCAACATCATGTTTGGTCAGGAGAAGAGAGAGGCCTGGTATCAGAAGGTGGTGGAAGCGTGCGCGCTCCGCCCTGACCTGGAGATTCTCCCTGCAGGAGATGAGACTGAGATCGGAGAGAAGGTACTGACTTCTTAACACACAGGCTGCTCCAAGTGTTCCAGATCTTTCCCTGTTTTGACCTCTCAGAGATATCAGTCATCTCTGTAGCTGTTTTTCAAACCGTCTACTGAACTAGCTGATTCAGAAGAAACTCTTGAGATCTGCAGTCTGCCAAAACTTCCCAGATCTCCTACTGATCTGGGAAATTTCTCAGCATCCTGCGGACCAGTCTACCTGGCATACTGTTTCCCACAATGCACAGTGCTAATGCTGTTTGTCTATGAGTGGGCTCTCAGGTGGAGGTGAATTACCGTCACCTTCCTTAAACAGTCTGTGAGATAGAAGTGAAATGATACAAAAAGTAACTTTGGTAAATCATCTCTCTTTGTTCGCTTCCATGAAATTCATTAAAGCCCATATAAACCACTTCTTGACCTTTTTTGTAAACCAGTTGTGGGTAATTAGCAGTGTTTCCATCAGCTGTAATAAAGTCAGCCGGTTCCAGATTTATTTTTAATCAACTATCGTTTTGGAGTAAGATTTAAAGTCAGAAATGATGATTTAGCCGTGACATATTTGTATTCCTTTCCAAATTTCATGAAATCCTGAAATCTCTCCCTGAATTTGTTGTTTTTCTTAAAGAATTTAAAATGTTTCTTAAATCATTGAAGGTAATGAAAGTACCACGACCACACAAACTAATAAAAAAAATACCTAAAACAACTCCTAACTGCAATATTATCACTATTCTATCCCCTTGCTTAACCCTATTATTCATATATTTTTAAATACATTTTATTCATCTATAATCTAACTTATCTTCTATTGTATTATTGTGGTATATTCAACATTGGTCGATATAAAAAGCATTTATCTGCCAGTCTCTTTGCATATTAATGAGTGAATTTCAAAATGTAACCACAGTTTGTTTTTTACAGATAAAGTTATATATTAAAAAAGGGGAAAAACCCATCACTTCGGCTTTCCGAAACTGAAAACTACAGTTGTTCCATGAAACAGACCCAACAGAGCAGTTATACCACATACTAGGGCTGAACTATATCGACAGAATTTCATATGTCAATATAAATGCCAGATATCTGGATATTGATACGATACAATATGACCCTGGGATAAGAGAAAACGAAGTATTTTTCAGAAAAATAAAATCATCATAATAAAACAGGATGTGGAAAGTGGGGTTAATTGATTAGAGCAGTGATTCCCAACCTGTGGTCCGTGGCCCCAAGGTGGGCCGTGAAGTTATTGCAAGTGGGCCGCCAAATCATCTCCAAAATAGTTTGATTTTAGGAGAGTGTAAATCAATAAAGATACAAGATACAAATAAAAAAAAGATACAAATATACAAAATAATGTTTTAAATGTTAAAACTTAGTCACAACCTTGGTTACAAAATTAAAAATGTTCAGATATTCATAAATAAAAAATGTCCACTAAGAAGGCGTGTTGGTGGTCAATAGGTAACATGACCCTCGTAAAAGTTAACAACGACCCAATATATAATAAAGATATGTAAAAAAAAAACAAAAAAACCCCACATGTAATAACTTGTCAAAAATGTAACTAAAAATGAACTTAATGCCAAAAATAATACCTGACTCAAACTTTAACAAATTGTTACATTTAGGCAAATGTTATTTTGTTTCGGGCTCAGAATCTGTTTCAATATCGACCAGTTATTACATTTTGAGGAGTTGTAACAAATGGCGTTTTATGTCTTCTGTATTTATGGGGTCGGGGGCCGCAAACATTTTTGAGAGTTAAAACTGGGCCCTGAGTTGGAAAAGGTTGGGAACCACTGGATTAGAGCTCACTGTCAGTCATCAACATTAACAGAAAGTCACCAATAATCATGTGACTGTCTGAGCTTTACATGCAGGGGGAGCTGGGAAAATCGACATCATTGATATCTTCAATATTGGGATATTGATATCGTATCTTGATACCGATACGATAACGATATATCTTTCAGCCTTGCTACGTACTACATTCAAAAGCAGTATGCAGCGCCTACTACCCACTACATTCAGGTGTAGTACGTAGCTGTGGGTGTTTTTGTTTGAATAACAAAGCTCCGTCCCTGTTTCTTTGCTGTGATCAGGGGGTGAATCTGTCTGGAGGTCAGAAGCAGAGGGTGAGTCTGGCCCGTGCCGTGTACTGTGACCGAGCGGTCTACCTGCTGGACGACCCCCTGTCTGCCGTTGACGCTCATGTTGGGAAACACATCTTTGATCAGGTGATCGGCCCACAGGGACTGCTGAAGGACAAGGTGTGTGTTGCCTCTGCAGAACCACGTAAAAGTGAACTGCGTGCTTAAATCTCATTAAAACAAAATAACATCTTATGTGTATTCACAGACTCGTGTGCTGGTCACACACGGCCTGAGTTACCTGCCTCAGGTGGACCTGATCCTGGTGATGGTGGAGGGTCAGATCACAGAGATGGGCTCCTACCAACAGCTCATGGACACAGACGGAGCCTTCGCTGAGTTTCTGAGAACGTACTCAGCTGGTGAACAAACTGACAATGAAGGTGAGATAGTGTTGAAAAGCTTCATGATTCAGAATCAGAATCCTTTTATTGTCATTGCACAGTGTACAACAAAATTGAGCAGTATCGGTGAATCACTCAATAGCAAAATGTGAAAATATAGATAAAGACGTGAAAAATAACTATTAAAGTAGTGACAGGTAGTAGTGCAAAAAACAAGTGTTCAAAATATAAATATAGAATATGTACAAAAAAGAATATATGTATGTACAGTCTACAGTGTTTGAATTATTGCACATTTCCGTGTGTGTTGTGTGTGTGAGTGCGCACGTGTTTGTCAGTGTCAGTGTCCGTTTGTGTCAAGTGCATTGAACAGTGTGAGAGGAGAAAATATTACAGCCCTTACACAGAATACAGACTATAAACACATATTCAGTGCTGATGCTTGTTTAATACATACATTTTTGTATCCAACATTTGTCTTTTATGTATTAAATCTTGTTATTTCCTGTATAGAATCTACCATAAAGAATGCAGCCAAACCTCTGGAGAACGGCAGTGTGACTGCACTAGTCGGGTGAGTTCAACTGAAATAAAATCAAACAACATGGCACGAGGAATCAAATCTCTCCAGCTTTAGATGCAGAGTTAGAAAAAAAATAAGCTGCTCTTACATAAACTGATTGTTCAACAGTCTGACTGATGCTTTTCTGTTATTTTTGTTTCATTCTGTGTAAGAGCAGCAGCCCAACTCTCAGCACTTCATCCAAACAAACAGACAAAGAGGAGCAGCCACCGAACAAGAAGCCAAAGAACCCTGAAGTGGGAAAGCTAACAGAGGCAGACAAAGCAAGCACAGGACAGGTGAGTAACCACACACCAAACAGGGAGGATTCTCCATCACGCTCCTGCTCTGGGCCCCAGCCTGACTCCTCCTCCTCTCCCTCCTCAGGTGAAGCTGGCTGTGTTCTGGTCGTACCTGAAAGCCATCGGGGTGCTCCTGTCCATCATCAGCCTGCTCCTCTTCCTCACACATCACCTCCTCTCTCTTTTTTCCAACTACTGGCTGAGTCTGTGGACGGACGACCCGGTGATCAACGGCACGCAGCCCAACAGAAGCATGAGGCTGGGGGTGTACGGGGGGCTCGGACTGTCTCAGGGTGAGGGGGACAGGAGTTTCCTCAGACTTTAATCACACTATTCGTAGTGAAAGCGAAGAGTTGGAAATGTGTTCTAAAAATTACACAATGCACTTGATTTTGCAACCTAATAATTGAAATAGTAACAGGGCAGCTACTGTGGTTGTTGAGCTGTATTAAGCTGATTTAAAATGAGATCTGACTGACGATCTGTTGTCTTTACAGAGAGATCATCAGGGGTGATCACTGACATTTTGCTTTAGATTGATAGCCCAATAAACAATTAGCGCTAACTCAGCTAGCATAGTTTATCATCCCCGCAAACTTCAATGGTGGGAAAAAACCCACCACAAATTGGAGCATACCTTGGATTCAATTCTGATCCTTCTGAGTTGTCCTACTCCTTTTTTTTCATCTTTTTGAAGGGAGTTTTTGCTTCTTTTAGACAAGACAGCTAAAGACTGACGGAATGAGTTAAGTAGACTGCGACTGCTATGACAAAGATAAAAACCTCCTAACGTCAGGTGTACACTTTAACAGCTATGCTCTACTGGCACCTTTTCTTCTTGTTTCAGGCTCAGGCACCTAAACTATGAAAAGATGAGCTACACTTATTTCCTCTTGTACTGGTTGGATGTGGTCAGGCTGTCATCACAGCTATGAAGAGTGGTCTCAATAACAGGCCACATTTGTTTCAGTTTCTTTTTGATGTCAGTGTTATTAGTGCTGCTTTCACAAAATATTTGTTGATCCAACTATTGATAGATACATAAATATATTAATGGTGTAAATCACCAGTTTTATTGCATTTTTTAGTCCTAAAATTCCTTTAAAGTGGCATGAAAAAAGGTCCTTAAATTTGACTTATTGTAACCTGCAGTTACCCTGGTAATAGTACGAAAAAATGTTGCTCTCAAGTCTGTTTAATTAAACGAGGAAGGGTACCTGCATTTCCTTTCAGCAAATGCAGGATGCTGAAATGCTGAGCCCTATTTGAAATGCTTATGCTCAGCACTTCAACATAATAGATCTAAGCTTTTTAAACTGCTATGACTGATTGAAAAATAAAGCTTCATTAATATTCTCTCTAATGTCTCTGTCATGTGTCAGGTGTGGCTGTGTTCGGCTACTCTCTCTCCATGTCCATCGGGGGCATCCTGGCTTCTCGCTACCTTCATCAATCCATGCTGTACGACGTCCTCCGCTCGCCCATGTCCTTCTTTGAGCGAACGCCGAGCGGGAACCTGGTGAACCGCTTCGCTAAAGAGATGGACACTATCGACTCAGTCATCCCCAGTATCCTCAAGATGTTCATGGGCTCCATGTTCAACGTGGTGGGCTCGTGTGTCATCATCCTGATCGCCACGCCACTGGTCGCCATCATCATCCCTGTGCTCGGCCTGCTCTACTTTTTTGTGCAGGTCAGTTCTCAGGAGTGAACTGAAAAAGAACATGCTCTACACAGTTAGTCTGATGTTAAAAAAACATGATTTCTTGTTTCTGTTTCTTTTCTGTCCAGAGGTTTTATGTGGCATCGTCTCGTCAGCTGAAACGTCTGGAGTCGGTCAGCCGTTCACCCATCTACACACACTTTAACGAGACTCTGCTGGGAACATCAGTCATCAGAGCCTTTGGTGAGCAGAAGCGTTTCATCCACGAGAGCGACCAGAGAGTGGATCACAACCAGAAGGCGTACTACCCCAGCATCGTAGCCAATAGGTAGGGGACTCACTCACTGATGGGTTTCACGTAAATACGCCTCAGAGAAAACACGTTTGTTAAAACAACATTTCAGAACGGATCTCTCATATCAATTTTTCTTCCACACTGAAGTCCTATAACACATTTCTTTTCTTATCCTGTGACTGTTTTGGTGTTTCTGCAGGTGGCTGGCGATTCGTCTGGAGTTTGTGGGAAACGTCATTGTGTCGTCTGCTGCTCTGTTTGCTGTTATCGCCAGAGAGAGTCTGAGTCCAGGCATCATGGGACTGTCCATCTCCTACGCCCTTCAGGTAAACATACGTGTTGCTGTTCAATTATACAACCCGGATTCGGTTGAAGTTGGGAAATTGTGTAAAATGTGACTAAAAACAAAGCACAATGATTTGAAAATCCTTTTCAACCTATATTCAATTGAATACACTACAAAGACAACATATTTAATGTTCAAACTAAAAAACTTTATTTTATTTTTCAAATAGTAATTAACTTAGAATTTCATGGCTGCTACACGTGCAGTAGAAGTTGGGAAAGGGCATGTTTACCACTTCATTACATCACCTTTCTTTTTAATAACACTCAATAAACGTTTTGGAAGAGAGGAGACTAATTCTCTTAGCTTCTCATATGGAATTCTTCCCCATTCTTGCTTGATGAACTGCTTCAGTTGTTCAACAGTCCGGGGTCTTCTCTGTCGTATTTTACGCTTCATAATGCGCCACACATTTTCAATGGGAGACAGGTCTGGACTGCAAACGGGCCAGGGGAGAGCCTGGACTCTTTTACTGCAAAGCCACGCTGTTGTAACGGGAGCAGAATGTGGCTTGGCATTATCTTGCTGAAATAAGCAGCGGCGTCCATGAAAAAGACGTTGACGCTTGGGTGGCAGCATATGTTGCTCCAAAATCTGTTTGTACTTTTCAGCATTTATGTTGCCTTCACAGAAATGTAAGTCACCCATGCCATGGGAACTAATGCACCCCCATACCATCACAGATGCTGCTTTTGAACTTTGCGTTGATAACAGTCCGGATGGTCCGCTTCCTCTTTGGTCCGGAGGACACGACGTCCAGTGTTTCCAAAAACAATTTGAAAAGTGGACTCATCAGACCACAAAACACTTTTCCATTGTGCATCAGTCCATTTTACACGAGCTCGGGCCCAGAGAACCCGGCGGCGTTTCTGGATGTTGTTCATAAACGGCTTTTGCTTTGCATGGTAGAGTTTTAACCCGCACTACTGATGTAGTGACAAACTGTATTTCCTGACAGTGGTTTTCTGAAGTTTTCCTGAGCCCATTTGGTGATATCTTTTACACACTCATGTTGGTTTTTAAGACAGCGCCGTCTGAGGGATCGAAGGTCACGGTCATTCAGTCTTAGTTTCCGGCCGTGACGCTTACGTGCAGTAATTTCTCCAGATTCTCTGAACCTTTTGATGATATTATGGACCGTAGATGTTGAAATCCCTAAATTCGTTGCAATTTTGCTCTGAGAAATGTTGTTCTTACACTGTTCAACTATTTTCTCACGCAGTTGTGGACAAAGTGGTGAACCTCGCCCCATCCTTGCTTGTGAAGGACTGAGCCTGTTTGTGGCTCCTTTTATACCTAATCATGGTTCCCACCTGTTCCCAATTAGCCTGATCACATGTGGGATGTTCCAAATAAGTGTTTGATGAGCTTCTCTCAGCTTTCTCAGTATTTTTTGCCACCTTTCCCAACTTCTACTGGACGTGTAGCAGCCATGAAATTCTAAGTCAGTTATTATTTGGCAAAAAACAATTAAGTTTATCACTTTGAACATTAAATATGTTGTCTTTGTAGTGTGTTCAATTGAATAAGGGTTGTGAAGGATTTTCAAATTGTCGTATTTTGTTTTACGTACATTTTACACAATTTCCCAACTTCAACCGAATCCGGGTTGTAGATGTAGAGGGAGGAGACTTTTTTTATTTTATTCACGTTTTATCTTTTCTGCGTTTTTCAGAGAAACACCAAAAAGTTAAGGCAAATTGATCAAAAGAAGATGGGAGTCATGAATAAATTTAAGTTCATAACTTGAACAGTTACTTGAAAATAAAAGATGTTACACGAATGTCTGCTTCATTGTTTTGTATAGTTCTCTAATAAACACTGCATTAGGATTCCTGTAGATTAAAGGTAAAGTGAGGACTTGATTAATGAACTTGAAATAGTCTTAGAAAGTCGTAAAATTAGATTATCAACATTAAAACTGCTTATTTTTAAAAACCATTCCTCGAGTATTTCTTCAAACTTGAGTCTCTTGATGAAATGAAGAACATGTTAACACTCAATAGATTTCTGTAAACTGAACAGTGGCACAGCTTGAGTTTACAAAGTTTGCTTGTCACGTTTCAGACGATAGTGCTACATAATTATAATTTAACATTACCTTGTCACTTTGCATCCAGCTAAAATTTGACTTAAATAATGAGGAGTAGTGTTTAAAAGAAAATCTAATCATTCATCTGCTTCCAAAAAAAGCTCCTTTTGGCAAAAATCATGTCCTCAGTCTATATCTCTATTTCTTCTATTTGCCTCTTTTGTAGGAAGGAGGCAAATACCTGAGACCAACTTATTGGAAATAAATCCAAACGCATGTGCATAAATGAAATGTGTGGTGATGACTGTATTTGTTTGCTCGCTCTTCTTTGTGGTCAGCTGACGGCGTCTCTGACCTGGCTGGTGAGGATGTCATCTGACGTGGAGACAAACATTGTGGCTGTGGAAAAAGTGAAAGAGTACAGCGACACGGAGAAAGAGGTAAAGAAATGCTACTTTTATTCCTCAAATAACAAAGTACGTGATTATTTCTGATTGTCAAATTACAGTTAATTACTTGAACCGCTGAATGGTAAAAAAAATTCAGTGGTTGTATGTCAGTCTCGATTCTTTTGTGACTTCTCAGAGAATTCCAGTACATGCCCCAGTGTGGGTTTAAAAACATAAATCTAGTGTGAAATTCCTCACTCCAGTTGAAAATAGTGAAGCAAATGGAGCTCACTGAGAAAGAACGAGAGTCTGAATTAAAGCATTTCATGATGCTGGGCACTACATGTTAAATCCTACCATAGTGCTGAAAAACTGATTGAGGCACTTTCTAACATAAACTCTTGGTTCACGCTGTGATTAAAACCCAGGACACAGATGTCATGTGCTAATAATGTCTGATTTTTAGGCTGAGTGGAAGCTGGAGGCGCCCTCTGTCCCTGCAGGATGGCCCTCTGAGGGTCGGGTCGACATCAAGGGTTTCAGTCTGAGGTACCGACAGGACCTGGACCCCGCCATCCGCAACATCAACATCAGCATCCAGGGGGGAGAGAAGGTCTGAGTAACAGCAATATGGATACTTACTGTTCTTTCTGATTTGTGCTGGATCTCTGAGGATAGCTGAAACATTTAATTCATGTAAAATTGTTTTGCGTTACTGAATAAGATTTATGTCATCAGGTGGGGATTGTGGGTCGCACTGGAGCAGGAAAGTCGTCTCTGACCCTCGGACTCTTCAGAATCATCGAGGCAGCTGAAGGACAAATCTTCATTGATGGTTTGGACATTTCTAAGCTGGGTCTTCATGAGCTTCGATCCAGAATCACCATCATACCACAGGTGAGAGGATGATAAAGAACAATCAAACATAGTGAAGACTTTTAGGAGGGCGTTGGTGGCTCAAGTTAAACTTTGCTGTAGCCGCTGGTTCTCCACAGGTTAAATATCAATATTTCAAACTCCCAAAACCCAGAGCACTAAAAGGAACCCTGGCTACCAGAACGTCATTTTCCTAAATGATCAGTGTTTTTACCAGCTACATAAGAACCATAATAAAATCTCTCAAAATATCTTAGTTTGTATAAAATTTGAAAAAATATTTTCACCTGTAGGCCGCCATTGTTGTTTACGCCGCAATAACGTCTGGGTAGTGATGTCATATGGTTGCACCGGGCTGGATCTCATACAGGATCATATAAGTCCTGGAGCGGACTTCAGTGGTTTCCAGAGGAAGTTTTGTGGGTTTGTGTTGGAAAATAGTCGGCACAGCATTTGGCTTTAGTCTCCGTTTATAATGACCCACACCTGTCAGCTCTTTCATCAGCATGGGCCGGCTAAATGCAGCAAATGCTTCTGGGGAGAAGTGGCCAGAACATAGCCGCGGGTCCATGGGAAGTTGTTTACGCCCACAAGCGATTTCCCACAACTTCCTTCTTTTCTTGTCTTTTGGGAAGCTGTGCAGACGAACATCAGTCTCCTTGTTTCCTTTGGACTGAAAAGTGCACCCAAAAGCAGCCACATGTGGCATTATTATGGTTTTTTCCCTCCTCAAACCTCGTGACTTACGGCAACTAGTAGTGAGTAAACGGCCAAATCCAGATGCTCGGCACCAAGCAACCAATCTACGTCATCAACCCAGAATGCATTGCTGCAGTATAACAATGGCTGCGCCTGAAGGATAGAAACTGTGTTTTAAACTGTAACTTTTAAAAGAAAAACCAATTTGTTATGTCTTTTAACAACAAATTCTAGTTTGAGACCATTGACTGTATATAGAATGGACACGCACGAAGGCGGACAGTGGCAAGATGCAAAAACTTCGGTTTTTTGGGGCAAAGAGATCGGCGGTAACACGTCGGTCTCAGACGCGTCATCTCTTAAAGACCACCTCGGTTCATTTTTTCTCTTTATTTTTATAAATAAAGAAGAAGAAGTCTTCCAAATCAGAGGAAAACCCTCTTTCCCGAAGTTTCTTATATCCCCAATAAAAACTACTCACGAACGGCAGCTGTCAACTATCGTAAAAAGAAACTTATATCGAGGTTTTTAACGTCCAATAACTAATGAGAAACTAACTTCTCAGAAAAAAAACACCTGAACACCATGCAGCCAAATCGTCATACCACCTTAGTGTAAGGATGAGAGAAACGTTTTGAGGTATCGTAATTTTTTAAAGCTTTCCCGGCTCATATTTGGAATACATGGGGAGGCGGGGCTTATGACCTATACTGCAGCCAGACACCAGGGGGCGGGGCTTATGACCTATACTGCAGCCAGACACCAGGGGGCGGGGCTTATGACCTATACTGCAGCCAGACACCAGGGGGCGGGGCATCTGCTGGAGGCTTCAGTTTGAGCCCAACGTCGTTACGTCCACTCATTATACAGTCCATGGTTTAGACAAACATTTAAGCATATTCATGCCTATTAGTCCTTACAGTCGGGGCTCCCTTTAAGTGTTACACACATTCTTCTTCTGAGCGGATGAACCATGTCAGCTTCTTCATGACTGTGAAAATAAAAAGAAGACAATGTTTTGATGATTTGATGCACAGATATTCACACTCCTCTCCCTCTCCGTCCTCAGGACCCGGTGCTGTTTTCAGGCTCTCTGAGGATGAACCTGGACCCGTTTGACAGTTACTCTGACGAGGAGGTGTGGAGAGCTCTGGAGTATTCACATCTGAAAAGCTTTGTGTCCAGTCTGCCTGATAAACTGAACCATGAGTGCAGTGAGGGAGGAGAGAACCTCAGGTACACCTTTTTTTTTCTTTGTCAAACCAACTATCAGTGACAGTCTGTGTGTCCTGCATGGATCCTTCAGGCCAACAAACCTCTTGCCCCTGTGTTTTCTCTCAGTGTGGGTCAGAGGCAGCTGCTGTGTTTAGCTCGAGCTCTGCTGAGGAAGACAAAGATCCTGGTTCTGGACGAGGCCACAGCAGCTGTGGACATGGAGACAGACAACCTAATCCAGTCCACCATCAGGTCTCAGTTTGAAGACTGCACTGTCCTGACCATCGCTCACCGCCTCAACACCATCATGGACTACACCAGGTACAAACGCTGTAGAAACACCACACAGGGCTGTTTTGGAAATGAAACTTCACAGGGAAGGTTCAGCAGTTTAGGACCCCAAACATAGGATGCAAAGTAAAATGTGTTTTATTTTTATTTCGTGCTGCTGCTGCTCAGTTCAAGCTAAATAATAATAATAGAAAGCAATTTTAGTCATCGTACAATAGAATGTTTAAAAAATACTGCATTCATAAAAGGGCTGAATTTGCAAAAATTAGTCTAATTACGATTATTTTCCCTGTATATCTCATTCATTGTGCCGTTATTTCAAGGTTCCCCATCTTATGTATTGTTGATATCAATGGTCATACTGAAGGGGCCAACATTTCTCTGTATCATAATTCTTGTTTCAATAGGAAAAACATACAAGGGGAGAAAAGTAGGATTTTTGTTAAAAGAAATCCCCACAGAAGAAAATCAGTTTGCATATACAGCAACATTTTAAAAATTACAATATCGTGAAAAATAAAAATATTTTTGGTTCATTTCAGAATAGGAAAGCCCAGACATGGTATAGATTCGTGAAACATAGAGTGAATCATTTAAAGCCCTTATCCCTTCAAATGTTGATGATTGTGACTTACAGATAAAGGAAAAATAGAATTCAGTGTGCCAAAAAATAAGAGTATTTCATAAGATAGATAAGAGGGATATTTAAACAGAAATGTCACACTTCTGAGAAGTTTTTCTCCTTTGTAACCTTTTTCCAAGTTTTTTCCCAAGTATTGCCCATTTTTCCTGATCTGTGACCATTTGTAAACTTATTTTTATTTCTACTTCTTGATGTTTTACCACTTTTCACCACTTGGACTTTTACTCTATCAAAGGCAGTTCTCAACAATTTGGCTTGTTAGAGCCTGATGTGTAACGATGACCTAAAGGGAATGAAAAAATGTAATAAAACCTGAAATGTAATAACAAGTCTATGATGTAACAGATGCTGAGCCCAAAACATAGTTACTTGTAGACCAAAATGTAGCAACTTGTTACATTTTGGGTTTCACTAAGTATTTTTTTAATAACTTTTCAGGCGCAATACTTAAGTTATATTATCAACCAGTTGTTGCATTTTGGGTTTTATTCATTTTTCCCTTTTTTGTTACATTTTAAGTTGTTATTACATTCCAGGTCATTGTAACAAATTGGGCTCTAACAAAGCTTTTTGGTTAAGCAGGGTTGAGTAATGCTGGTGTAGAGCATAAAACATGTACTGCAAGAATTGTATCCGGTATTTTGACATATTTTAGGATAAAGAAATATTAAACTGTCTGCGATTTGAGTTATGCAGTAGGCCCTTTTGTGATTTAATCTGATTTGCAATGGCTTGACCAGCGCTAATTCACAAGTGCTAAACATTCTGCAGTGCTCCAAAAGTCCAGAGGAATGATTTTCAGATTTATAATCAGCAGCTGAGGTCCTGGTCCTGTATCTCATCAGTTTCTGTCTCCTACAGGGTCCTTGTGCTGGAAAAAGGGGAGATTGCAGAGTTCGACTCCCCCTCCAACCTCACTGCTCAGAAAGGAGCCTTTTATAGGATGGCCAAGGATGCAGGGCTGGTCTGAAAGGGAGGAGGTGCTCACCTGGTCCTCACCTTGTCCAGTTGCTCCGCTGAGCCCCCTCCAGCTCCTCCGGCCCCCCTGCTGACAAGGTCCAGAGTCAGAGAGCGAGAGGGGAGGAAGTAGGTTCAGAACAGAGTGCCTGACTATTTAATGAAGGTGTCTGAAGAGAACTCAAGGTCTGGTCTGACCTGCTCTGCTCTTATTGTTTACCCAACAATGCTATCCACTGTCTTACATGGTCAGAACCATGTTTGTTCTGTTACCTGCGTTATTTCAAAGTTCTCACTGCCATTTCTGCTGAGAGAGGGGCAGAGGAGATCAGACTTTTGCTTTGACAGAGGATTGTATATGTGCTTGAGTTTTATTGTGGTAGGACAGAAAAGCTGCAGTCTTATCACTTACAGAGTTCACTGCTGGTTGTTTTGAACACAGCTGGACCTGTAAGTTTAACCATGTAGTGCCAAACATGACCTAAGAATATTTATTAGAATGACTCAGCTAACTGAACAGAGCATCAGAGCATCATTATCATACATCAGAAGATTTTGGAGATTTTGTTCTTCTGTTTGAAAACATCAGGTACACTGACATCGCAGACCCAAATACATAAACCACGCAAAAGCTAAAAAGCGCACAAAATGTGGAAGCGCCTTGACTTGTTTCCACTGGACTGTTACTTTGAATGCAGTAAGGGTTGTTTATTTATTACCTTTTGTGTTCAGCTTTAAAATAAGAGGCTGTACTCTATGATGAATGTTGTTTATTTAGGTCAAAAGGTACGGAATGTTCCTTTTATGGATGTTATATTCTCTTGTTTTAAATGTACCCAGTACAATCTGGGTGAGTTACTGGCAAAAAAAAACGTGAAACATTAAATGCCAACAAGTTTAAAAAATGTTTTCAAATTCTGACATGTCTTTTTGTTGAATTTCTTTGTATTTCTGTGTGTAAGTGTGTTTATTTTAAGTAAATAAAGGTATTTTGAGTATAAAAGTGGTTTTATGAGATGCTGTGTAAACAAAGCGCCTGAAAGGTTATGCAGGGAAAAAAGCCTCACGTTTCTTGGCAAGAATCATGCAATTATAAAGAATCAAAACATTATGCAATAATGGGTCAGGTAAAGCATCTGGCTCCCACTCAGTTTGTTACAGCAGATAGTGGTGAGGAGAGTGCTTTGTGTCGCAAAAGTTTGTGAATATGAGTCTGCAAACAAACCTGCATCTGGCTCCTGTTTAAATACATTATACTTTTTCGAGATCTGTTCTGTAGGTTTGTGTGCAGTGTTTTGTTCATTTGTTGTTGTTTTTTTTGTCCAAAAACGTTTGATTAAAATAATAAGCAAAAGTAAGAATGCCTGGTTTCGGAACACAACAAATGCAAAAACGAGGCAATCACAGGGCTTCTCGTGTAAAACCTGAATGCAAAAGAGTTTATCAATACATAAGTCATTTATATTTGCCAAGATTGGCTAAAATTTGGGGCGACAAACGATTCTTACTTTGGAGCGGTTTGGAAGCTGAAAGTACCGGCTCCCCGAAAAGAGCCGAACTTCTCACTCCCAGTAATAGCGCGTGCAAGACGTTGTGTAATGTTAATTTCTCATACGTCTGTGAGCATGATAACTATTTGGTTCGCACATTATAACATTTCTTTCAAACTTTGGGTCAATGTGAATGCCAGCAATATGTAAAAGCTACTTTAATCTTTTTGTGGAGTCTTGCACTTCAAGTTTGAATTTCTCCGTAACTCAAAACAAACGACAGCCGATGTCACCGCAAAACTACGTTACCCATCAACCTTTTCCGTCCGGTATGAGTGAAAGGAAGATGGCGGCCATTGATGGAATGGGGATGCCGCTGCAGTTTTGAACGAAAAAAAGGCAGTTTCTCTAGTGTTTATCCGATTTATTGAATGTGATAAGAGGGAACGGTGGACCATGCTGGACGGATGCTGTAACCAGTGATCTCGGGTTGAATTATTGAAGGTAATTTTCCTCCACACTCCTCAATTTGTTGCCTTTAGCAAGCTAGCTACAGTAAGCTAAATTAGCTAACCGAGCTAGCTGCTGCCGACACATCTAAATAGATACTTCACGCCCTTGGGTGATAAAATTATAAAGTAAGAAGAGACTGCAATATTTTTATTAAGTGTAATGTTAGGCACAACAACGTTTATAAGATACTGAGATGTAATATTGGTGGTAACTAAAGGGGGTGTCAATGCTAGCATTAGCTGAGTGAGCACATACTGTTAAGTATTTTCTTTTCCCAAAGCCTTCACTCTTTCAGCATCGAAGCTAGGAAAACAAACAGATACTGAGGCAGGAGGAACAGAACAACAAGAGCACACTGGCAGTTTGNTCCAAAAGGTCCAAGAGAAGCAGAGAAAAGAGAGACGAGGACAGAGACAGGCAGCGAGACAGGGAACGCAGACGAGACGGTCGACCTGTCGTCCCTCCATCCATCCAAGACCTCAACGGCTCCGACCTCTTCGCCATCAAGAGAACCATCACAGTCACCACCACGACCACCACCACCACCGTGCCCGGCTCCCCCAGACTCAACCCATCCTCCCCCTGTCGCCCCGCACAGGAGTCCGACAAACCCCACAAGAGGAAGAAGAAGAGGAAGTGGCACTCGGCCGGAGAAGTGGAGGAGCGAGGGAGCTGCCACAGCCGCTCGCAGTCTCTCTCTCCTCCCAGGTATCACAGCTACGAGTCCGACCACTACTCAGACAAACTGGAGATCGATGTGTTGTCTCTGGACGGGGAGGCTCTGGACTCTGACTACCCCTCCTTAGAGGACACGCCCCCTGCCATCCTCCCTCCAGAGCCGCCGGCCCCTAACCCCAAAACGAAAGCCGCCCCCAAGACCGGGCGCCATCAGAAAAAGAAGTCACGCACATTTAAGAAAACGGGTCCGTCTGAATCCTCCTCCTCTTCCTCCAACAGAACCAACAACAAATGCCTCTCGTCTATGATGGTGACGTCAGGCTCCGCCTCCGTCTCATCTGGTCCTCCTTCTACAAAGAGAGCCAGGAAGATCGGGAAGGAGAAAGAGCGGGAAAAGGGCAGCAGGAAGGAACTAAGCCGCTCTGGGAAATCAAAGAAAGAAGGAGGAAGTCGGAAGGGGAAGCTTCAGTCCAAAGTGTCGGTGCTGGTGCGTGAGGGCGTGAGCAGCACCACAGGGGCTTCAGTGGGCTCAGGAAAGCTGCCCATGGACCTGCTGGGACCAGGAGGTGCAGGAGGAGGATCGGGGAGCTCTGTGGTGGGGGGGTCCATCGCTGTGGTCTTCTGCAGAGACAACGAGAGCAGGTCTCCTTTCCTCAAACCCTGTTCAGAGCCTCTGTCTCTGAGCAGCCGGGGCAAAGAGCTGGCTCTGGGGAAGAGGAGCAGTTTAGCTGCTCCTCCCTCCTCCTTAACCAGCCCTGCAGGACTGAAGGCCAAGAAGACCAAACCCAGCTCCATCACATCCACCTCCTCCTCTGCCTCTTCACCCTCTTCATCTCTGGCCACAAAACGCCGCCGTCGCCTGGGGAAGAAGACCAGGGACAAAAGCGGAGCCACAGGTCTGGCAGCTGGGGACAGCAGCCAATCAAAGGCCTCCTCTGAGGGTTGGGGAGGAGCTACCCTCGACGGTCCGTCAGCTACAGGAGACGGCAGCAAGTCAGTCAGTCCACATCCTGGTCCAGCAGGCCCTGCACCCTGCTCCTCTTCTTCCTCCTCTTCCTCATCCTCCTCCACAAGTGTGCTCCCACCTTCCTCCTCACCCCCCCACACTCCTCCCCCCTCCATGGCTCCTCTGCGGGACACCCGTGAGTCTTCACCAGACTCTCAGACAGTGGACAGCAGCTGTAAGACTCCTGATCCTTCCTTCCTCGCGGAGGACTGTCCCAGTCAGACCAGCCCCACCCTCCCAGCATCCAGTCCATCCAGCATGTCGGGGCCCCAGGGGGCTCTGTCCACACCCACTGCCAAGCCCCCTGCTCCAGATGAGGCACCTAAATCCCTCTCCTCCCCGCCCTGCTCCTCTTCATCAGCTGGCCTCACCTCTCTCTCTCTGCCTCTGTCCTCCTCGGACCCCTCCTCCTCTTCTGTGTCTTCTTCCTCTGCTAGTAAACCTCCCCCTCCTCCTCCTCCTCCAGCAGCACCTGCCCTCCCCTGGAGTCTACAAACTGGAGTGGACTGCACCACTGGGGGAGTCCTGGCCTGTGAGTTTGTTCTAGAGAAGTCTTCCATCTTAAGAATTCAATCTTTGAAGGATTTGCTTGTCTTTCAGGACTTGGCCTTGCTAATTTCCCTGACTGTATGTTGTCGTTCTTTGTCATTTCAGTAACTGCTCTGCTCTTTAAGATGGAGGAGGCCAACATTGCCAGCAGAGCCAAAGCACAAGAGTTCATTCAAGCCACCAGCCAGGTGAGGGGGTGATGCTGAGTGGAAAGTTATGGGCACTTAGCATTTGAGTTTATGTGTTTGATGTCGGTGTAACTGCAAGTTTTAACACATCTGAACTAAAAACTGAAGAAACTAAAGATTCATTCAACATTGTATTAACATACAAAGCAAAGAGTAAAGTAAAATAAATAATATGAACATAGGAAAATAAAGAGAAAAACAACTCGTATCCCCAGTGGGAAAAACATAAATTCACAAAATGAGCTAGTTCACAGTCCCAAGTATTTTTGCAGGTATGAAAGACCTAACAACAAATTGCCCCCTTGAGAATAATGAAGACTCCTTAGATGTGAACATTATCATTATCAAAAAAGCAGTTGCATGTGTTATTGTTTTTCCCATCTTTGAATATTGCTCATGCTGTGCAATGGCTAAAAGATGACTCTCTGCCCTCAGCCCGACATTTAGCTCCACATTTGGTCGTTCTGTTTACTTCTCTGACAACTTACAGAAGGTTGGGGCAGGAAAAGCTCAACTCTGACTGGCTTTTATCACACACATTTCCGCCATATTTTATAGATTAAATATTCTCACAACTGATCGTCATAATTGATCTGGCATTTATTAGGATCACAAATCATGATGATATAATCAGTCAGCCCTGCTTGACTAGTTTACTACTTACTATTTAACGCCATCTTTCTGTACTCAAGGAGACTATGAGGACTTTCTTAGTGATCTTGAAAAATTCTTATAGCTAGTTATATGCTTGAACATAATCCCCATTTAAAATTAACTTATCAACACCAAAATAGGTTATGTCTGAATGCTAATTTTTAGCTTATCAATCAGAACTGGACGCGCCAATTTAGGGCAAGTTGGAGTCTCTATGACAACACCACGCTGGCTGATGAAGCTTTTCTCTGCTGAAAACAATTTCTGTGGTTTATTTAGTAGTAAAGGTGGAAACAGGAACTGGACTGTCTGACAGAACAAGGGACAGAAGAGCAGACGAAAGATAAACAGGAAGTGATAGAGCACAAGCTAAAGGCTAAAACACAAATAAAGCTGTTTGGGTTAATGCTCATTCCTGTCCACAAGCAGCAGTTATTCTGCAGTGACCTGTTCAAACCTGAGAGTCTGTCAGAAAAATGAAGAGCCAGGTTACGTTTGCTCTGCTCAGTGAGGTTGGAGTTGGTAGATGAGCACTGGTAGGACATAAACAAGATTCACCGATGTTACACTGTACTGATTGGTCACCTAGACCTGAGCATCTTTGCACTAAATGTTGCCAGCTACTTGAGCATGGTACAAAGTTTACTTGTTACTTTTCAAACAACATTGCCATGTAATACAGATTCTCCTCACAGCTGCTTTATTGTTAACTAACTGATGAAAACACAATTTTAGCTACAACCATTGTAGAGATTGACTTTTTAAAATATGTTGACTTTTTGCATCAGTCAAAAGAAAATGGATGATGGAATGAAAACTTTGGCCCTGTCATCAGTGAGTTCCTTGTTCTTATTTTGTCTTATGTCTTTCCTTTTCTCAGATCCTCTCCCAGGCCAATCAGAACCAGTCCCAGCAGCATGCCCCGCCCTCCTCAGCTTCCTCAGCCTCCTCACAGATCCCACCTCCTCCCTCTCTCCCTCCCCCTCCCGGTCTGAGCCCCGCCCAGTTCATTCTCCACGGCTCCCTGCCGTTGGTCGGCTGCACCAAGACTCCACCGTCTCTCCTGCATCCCTCCATGGGTGGTGGATGTGCACAGACTCCGCCCCCTATGTTGCCAGTGGGGCTGACGGGTATGACGGGGAGCTCTGGTGATACTGGATGGGACAACGAGAGCAAAGACCCAGATAAGGTAAAGCAGGAGTCCACAGCCCTTCACTTCCTCTGCATTTGTTAACATTTGGATTAAACATTGTGTGTGTATTGGATGTTTCCATTTAAACAGAACTGTAATGTATGGTTTTTGATTTTCAAATGTAAATGCCATAAAAGTCACTGAAGTTGTACATGAGGTGGTTTCACTGTTATTATGTATCACTTTTTTAAAAAGTGTTGCCTGTTTTCCTCAGTACTTGAAGAAGCTGCACACCCAGGAGAGAGCAGTTGAGGAAGTAAAGCTGGCCATCAAACCATACTATCAGCGCAAAGACATCAACAAGGACGAATACAAAGACATTCTGAGGAAAGCTGTGCACAAGGTCAGTAGTGGTGAACAAGTCACACTGACAATTTCAATCTCTGTATGTGTGGATTGATGCACATTGAATGCTGTCAAGATGATGTGAAACTATTTCGAACAATGAAGAATCTAATGTTTTATTTGATCTTATGACAGATCTGCCACAGCCGCACCGGAGAAATCAACCCTGTCAAAGTGAGTAACCTGGTGAAGCTGTACGTCCAGCGTTACAAGTACTTTCGGAAACACGGACGCAAAATGGATGAAGAAGAGCGAGAAGACAGAGAGTCAGGAGTGCTGCACTCTTCTGCCTAAGAGAAGACTTTTTACACATGAATCCTCCCCACCTGCATACTGCTCAACATCCATTTTTATTATCTAATGTTTTTATTATTTCACAGCCCACATCGTTTAAGCTTTATGTGACTTAATGGACGTCTGTGATCTCACTGTAAATATGTCTCACATATTAAAATGTAACATGTAAACAATGTTGAGCAGGTGGATGCTGTCATGCACACCTGTTTGGTCTGATAAAGTCCAGTACATCAAGCCTGCAATAAATGCTACCTTTGTGAATCTCAGTGTGCTACGTTCTTGTGTTTACGTTTATTGGAAGCTTGACAGTGTTGCTACACTGATCCACTAAGGTTCCTTTTTTGATAAAGGTGGATAAAGGAAATACTTTCAGTTGGGTACCTCTTGTGTATTTGGCCAGAATGTTGGAAAAAAAAGTAAATGCTTCACATCAAAATTTGCCACCTCAGCCACATCAATCATATTCTTTCTTCACCAGAGCTGCGTCTCTCTTGAAATCCTTTCAAGGCTGCGTTTGCACCAGCACTATCCCATTAAAGATAACATTTCATTTATGGTATAATGACCTTTAAAATAAGTCTCAGTGTACCCACATTCATTTCTCTATAATATTAAACAGCACCTGGAGCTCACTCAAGAGCTACTGTTTATCTAAGTTTCTTCTACGACTACCACAAAATCTTGACTTTGAATCTCAAAATTTTGACTTTTTAACTCGCAATTTTGACTTTTTATCTCAAAATTTCGACTCTATCATCTCAAAATTTCGACTTTTAATCTCAAATTTTTGACTTTTTAACTCGTAATTTCGACTTTTTATCTCAAGATTTCGACTTTTAATCTCAAAATTTTGACTTTTTAACTCGCAATTTCGACTTTTTATCTCACAACTTCGACTTTCAATCTCAAAATTTTGACTTTTTAACTCGTAATTTCGACTTTTTATCTCAAAATTTCGACTTTTTATCTCAAAATTTTGACTTTTTAACTCGTAATCTTGACTCTATCTCAAAATTTCGACTTTTTATCTCAAAATTTCAACTTTATTGACTCGAAATTTTGACTTTTTCTGGGAATTTCAACTTATTAACTCGTAATTTCGACTTTTTATCTCAAAATTTCGACTTTTTATCTCAAAATTTCGACTTTTTATCTCAAAATTTCAACTTTTTATCTCAAAACTTCAACTTTATTAACTCGAAATTTTGACTTCTTCTCCAAATTTCAACTTATTAACTTTAAATTTTGACTTTTTATCTTTAAATTTCGACTTTTGTAGGGCAAAAAAAAATCTCAGAGAATTAAATTTATCTTTTTTTTTTTTTTTTTTTTACTGGCGGAAATGGGCTTCCATAGCTACATGTGTGATACCTAGGACAAAAACACACACAGTGAGTTGGAGGGAGAGGGTCACAGCGTTTGTGTTTGCAGCGGGTCACAGGACGACCTTTCCTCGCTCTGTGACTTAGGTTCTGTTGTGCTCTGTTTTCCAATAGTACACAAACATTTCTGTCCTGATGTTGGATTGTTTGTTCTCTGGGAAGAAATAATTAAGAAGTCTAGTAGTCAATTCAACTTTGAAAAATAAAAACAATTGATCTTAAATCTCGAGCTTTACTGTATACAGTTAAACATTTCTTCCAGCTAACTCTCCTCCTGTTCAAGAGAAGAAATACCTTTCTAGATTTCATCTTCTGCCACTCATCTATGAGGTTGCGTCCGTCTCTTCTTTTGCCCCTGGCAGAGAAATCTGAGGGGTATTCTGGATCCTTGGTGTAGTGAGGGGTCATGTACTTTCTGCCACCTCCAATGATCACCTGAAAACACACGACAACACAAACTCAGACTCTAAAATCCAGTTACAATGCTACGGATACAGTTCATTTACCTGTCGCAGAATATTTTTAAATTATCAGGTGAGTCTTACATCAATGTCCACATTCCTGAGGGGCTGTGAGGAGATGTCGGTGCAGCCTTCTTTTTTGGCGCTTGCAGGCATGTCGGCATCACTGTACCACTTCTGGTGGCTGGGGTGGCATGTTGCACTCGTATGGTTGTCACAATGCTAACAGACTTTCCTAAAAGATGATTTATGTCATGCTTAGTACGTCCCCCATGTTTAAAACTTGATATGTAAACTCTCACACCAAAAAAAAGGATAAACTCTATGGAGTAAAAGGTTTTCTGTAAAGCCTGGAACAGCAGCATGTAACAGCAGAATGTACATTCTTTTATTATTTGTTTCATTTAACCCTCAGTGCAACTTGTTAAACTACCTCATTTAATATCTGCATCCTTGCACCACTCACTACTGCACTACCATCATTTTCTTTAAGCCTGTAAATACTCGTCTTGTCTATTTGCTATTCTTTTGTGTTTCTTTAATGTTTCTCATAGGGTATTTTAGAGCAGCCCTCTTCAAAAACAGACATGACTCTGAATGAGCTCATCTGGAGAAATTAAAAAACCAGCTCTGAAAATAAATAAAAACAACAGCCCAACAATACCAAATATGAACCAACCATTAAAATACAAAGTTAGCAAAGGACTGACATAAGGTACAATCCTTTTCTTCACACTAAATAACTCCTTTCAATTTGTTTGGGGGTGGTTTTTTTTTTTATTGTTTT
>RPOG01001854.1:108158-121874 GCA_008086565.1 Thalassoma bifasciatum
ATCTCAGTTTCTGGTCTTTCCTGAGTCTCTGTCAGGTCTTCTTTGGACTCCACATCTTTTTCCTCCTCGACCTCTGCCTTGTTCTCCTCCAGGATCTCGTTAGGAGCTTGGATTGACTGGTTGAAATCTGTTTTTTCTTGCTGCCTCTCCAGTTTTTGTTGCTCCGGCTCCTCCTGCTCCTGGGTGGACTCTCCGTTAGACTCTGAGGTGACCTGCTGGTGTTTGGTCGTCAGGTCTCCTTGCTCGTCCTCTGACTGGTTTGTCTCTGTCTCTGGGTTTTTCTCTGCCTGAAGTGCTGCCTTTAGTGAAGCAGTTTCTTCTTCCAGCTCCTTCAGGTGAGTCTCTGCCTTAAGCCTCTTCTCCCTCTCCAGGTTGAGGCCCTCCTCCAATAAACTAGCTCTTAAAAGAGCTCTCTTCTCCGCCTCCTGTCTTTCAGAGAGCTGGCATAGGAGGAAACTGATGGGCTTTGGGGGGGGCTTTGCTCTCTGAGTGTACAGCAGCTTTTTGAGCTGCTTCACCTCATCAAGCAGAGCCCCCTTTTCCTCCTCCAGGTCTTCAGCCCTCTTTTTCTGACCCCAGAGGGTCTGCAGCTCCAGCTCTGGTACCTGGAGAAGACTCTGGTTGGTGAACTGCAGAGACTTCTCCAGGTGGTTGGTGGTGTTGAGGAGTTTCAGGATGGTTTCTTTCCCAAATCCTGGCTCCACGTGCAGCTCTGGATGTTCAGGTGCTGCTGCTGCAGGCTTTGGCTCCTCCTCTGGTGGTGTTGAGGGTTGGGGCTCTTCAGGTGTGTTGTCAGGGGTGATGTTCTCCTCTGACTCCACCTCTGGTTGTGCAGCTGCTGCAGGCTGTGGCTGTGGCTCCTCCTCTGAAGGTGTTGAGGGTTGGGGCTCTTCAGGTGTGTTGTCAGGGGTGATGTTCTCCTCTGACTCCACCCCTGGTTGTTCAGCTGCTGCAGGCTGTGGCTCCTCCTCCTCTGGTGGTGTTGAGGGTTGGGGCTCTTCAGGGGCTTCGTCAGGGGTGATGTTCTCCTCTGACTCCACCCCTGGTTGTTCAGCTGCTGCAGGCTGTGGCTCCTCCTCCTCTGGTGGTGTTGAGGGTTGGGGCTCTTCAGATGTGTCGTCAGGGGTGATGTTCTCCTCTGACTCCACCTCTGGTTGTTCAGCTGCTGCAGGCTGTGGCTCCTCCTCCTCTGGTGGTGTTGAGGGTTGGGGCCCATCAGAAGTTTCGTCAGGGGTGATTTTTTCCTCTGACTCCACCTCTGGTTGCTCTGGTGCTGCTGCAGGCTGTGGCTCCTCCTCCTCTGGTGGTGTTGAGGGTTGGGGCCCATCAGAAGTTTCGTCAGGGGTGATTTTTTCCTCTGACTCCACCTCTGGTTGCTCTGGTGCTGCTGCAGGCTGTGGCTCCTCCTCCTCTGGTGGTGTTGAGGGTTGGGGCTCTTCAGGTGATTTCTCAGGGGTGATGTTCTCCTCTGACTTCACCTCAGCATCTTCTTCCAGTTTCTCCCTCCTTAGCTCGGGGAAGTCTTCTGGGTCCAGCTGCACACAGTAGGTCTTATCACCTTGGATGTTCCAGGGGTTTTTAGGCTTCGGTGTTTCCTGAGGGCTGATGTTTTCCTCTGACTTCACCTCAGCCTCTTTTTTGAGCTGCTGCTCCTCTGGTGCAGGGAAGTTTTCTTCCTCCGGCTGCACAGGAAGTGGCTCAGGATCAATAAGTGGTTCAGGTTTGACCACAGGTTCCTTCACTGTGTCCTGGTCCCTGGACTCTGCAGACATCCGCTTTTCAGGGCGGAGGGCAGAGCCTTGGTTCCAGGCACACACAAGGAAAGTGTTCTTGATCTTGTTATGGCCTTTTCTGGCTTTTCTCTCGCTGGATTTCTCCATAGTTAAAGTGATCGCTCTCTCACAGGTAAACTGCTCGAACTCGTCAGTAAACTGAACTGGTGTGAGAGCTGAGATCTAGAAGGAGCTGATACTATGACAAAATCCAGAATCTTCAACGAAGGGAGAAGGGAGCATCATCACAATGGGTTATGATTCGATTCCAAACAAAAGCAAATCGAAATGTAAACAGGAAATTCTACAGTCACTGCATGGGCTCAACATAACTACTCAAACCACTTTCAAGAAGAAAATGATAGATATCTGTCAATACCACAAAACTGATCTTTTCAGTCCCTTAACATTCAAAGGGTAAAAAGAAAAAGTGATGAAACAATAGTAAAGATGTCCTTGTTCAATTTTTCATTGTATTATCTACAGTGATTTTTTTCTCAAGTATGAAATGGTTTCTTGATTTCTTTGTCATGAATTTATTTTCAATTAATTTCAGTTATTTGATGAGCTCAGATGATGTTGTTGCCCTTATGTGTTTTAATTATAGTTGTTTATTTGGAAAGGTGAGGTCTGCTCCTGTCACATCCGTCTTATTTCATTTATACTCAGATATTTTGGAATTAAATATGTATCTTGAGTGTTTTAATGGCAGACTCAAAACCTACCTTTTAATCTACCTTTTAATTTGGAATAATCTCATTCTAGACTCAAACTGTATAATAACACAGTTATTATTACCATTATTAGTTTTATCAAAATTTTTTGAATGGCATTTTATCAATCCTTTGTTTTTTTAATTTGTTTTTTTTATTAAACTGATTTTATGGGATTCAATAGAATATATATTGATTTTATTGCACTGATTTTTCTTTTAATCTCATTTATGTTTGAAAACTCCTCTCACATATTGATGCTCTCTGTTGTTTCTGTTGTTTATGAAGCACTTTGGGCTGCATGTCTTAATGTGTGAGTTCAAATAGATAATTATTAACATCATATTTACTGCTCTTACTCTTCTACAATTGGTGTTGGAAAGAAAATGTACGGTAGCTAGCAGGTGTCAGACAATTTGCAAAAGCCACAACACAAAGCTAATAGAATGACACAAATACAAATGCTACAACAGAAATTGAAAGAGTTCAACTTTTAGCATTTTCTTCACAGCCTGTTATCCCAACAGACCAGTCTATGGGCATTTTTTTAGGATAAATGAATGCATGGATGAAGAATAAATGCCTTCTTTTATCCTTGGAGACTTTGTTTTGCATCAACTTAATGAAAAAATATATCCCAAAAGACGTGGCAGTTCGAGCGCATGTGAGGGTGAAAAAAGTTCAGCATATTTCTTTGGACTTGAAAAGCAAAGACAGACAAAGAGAAAAATAAGTAAGCTCATGACAAATGATGAGGTCATTTTAGAGGATCTAAAATTAATCCAGGATGAAATTAGTTTCTTTTATGATGAATTATAAAAGTCAAAATTTAATACATCAGAATGTGACACTCTTTTTGAAAGCATCAATGAAGACATAAAAAAAAACTAGATGCAGAAGACAAACATGTACCTGAAGAGGAATTCACTTTATCAGAAATTGAAAATGCATTAAAACAAATGAAAAACAGTAAATCACCAGGGATCGACGGTTTGATGTCTGAATTCCTGAAACATTTTTGGGTGGACATTAAAAAACTTCTGTATAAAGCTTTTCTGGAATGTATTCAGAAAGGTAGTTTGTCCCCAACTATGAAAACAGGTTTGATAACCTTGTTACCCAAACCAAATAAAGACTTGTTGATGCTAGACAACTGGAGACCTATAACCCTACTATGCAATGATTATAAACTTCTTGCTTTAGTCTATGCAAATCGTTTAAAACAAATACTTAGTAAACTTGTAGAAGAATCCCAATCAGCATTCATTAAGGGAAGATACATTCACAACCATATTCGATTGATTCTGGATTTGACTGATGACCAATCATATATCAAATCAGACAGTTTTGTGTTCTTCATTGATTATTTTTAAAGCTTTTGACATGGTTGAACATGAGTTCATGTTTACTGTGCTAATAAAAATGGATTTGGAGAAGGGTTTTGCAAGGTCATTAAAATGTTTCATAATAATATTTATAGTTACATCTCTCTTAAGCCTGGAATGTCACCCAAAATTAGGATATTACGTGGAATCAGACAGGGATGTCCTATTTTGCCAAAATTGTTTATTTTATGTACACAAATGCTAGCTTATCTAGTTGTAAATCACCCTCAAATTAAAAGAATTACCATTTTTGATTATGAATATCGGATAAGTCAGTTTGCAGATGATACAGTAATATTTCTAAATGATAAATCAATGATTAAAAAAGCCTTGGATATATTATCAATTTTCTCTAGAAAGTTCAGGTCTGTGCTTAAACTTGAAAAAAAGTGAATTACTATATCTCCATTCTTGTGCTGAGCTGAACATAGACTCCATTCCTGTTAAAAGTGAAGTAAAATACCTGGGTTTAATTATATCTAAAGATAGAAATAAGAGACAACAACTAAACACAGAAGGGAAAGTAGATGATATGAAAAAATATCTTAACTCTTGGCGAATGACAGATCTGTCTATTCCTGGCAGAATCTTATTGACAAAAGCTGAAGGCATATCAAAATTAGTGTATCCTTGTCAAGCCCTTTACGTTCCTACTCAAATGATTAAAAAGGTAAACTCCATAATTTTTAACTTAAAAAATCATTGATGATTAAGGAATATGAAAATGGAGGATTGAAAGCTGTTGACTTTGAATCCATGATTGGTGTATTTAAGTTGAATTGGATCAAAGTATATTTGACTAAACCTGATTCTATCTGGTTCCATAAACCAAAATGTCTTTTTCAAAATGTTGGAGGATTAGAACTTTTGTTGAGATGTGACTTTGAGATAAATAAATTGCCAATTAAATTGTCTGACTTCCATAGACAATTACTGCTCTACTGGAAAATGATGTTCACTCACAATTTCACACCCCACAGCTCCGCCTTGTGGAATAATCAAACCATTACTATTAACAGGAAAACTTTATTTAACCATGAATGGTATGAAAAAGACATTCTTTATGTTACTGACTTAATGGATACAAATGGCAATCTACTGCATTTAAATTTATTTGTGGAAAAGTTTGGTTTAAAATGTTCATAAAGAGAATTTAATTGAATCTGTAGAGCAATTCCACTTCCCCTGATACACTTGATTAAAAATATCCTCACTCACTCAAATGTGCCAGTCAAACTGCCTGATTTAAAAATAGGTGAAGCAAATTTTGTTGAAAAAAAATGCAACAACAAAGTTCTTGGAAATGTGTTAAAAGAGAAGCTATTTTATGATATTACAAAACCAACAAAAGTAAAAATAGTAGATGACGAAACAGTATTAAAGAAGACATTCTGTAACTATCTTAAATGGCCAGTTTTACCGAAAGCAAAAGAGGTTCAGTTTAAAATAATAAACAATATCTATCCTGCTGCTGAAATGTTAAGGAAAAGGTTTAAGTTTGAAGCAAATCCTTGTGTATTCTGTGAGACAGAAAAGGAAACAATTGAACACTTGTTCTTTTCTTGTACGATCACACAGCTTTTTTGGAAAGATCTTAATAACTGGTTAAACATTGAGATCAACAGTTCTTTGTTAAATGAGTTCCAGGTGATGGTTTATTTGGATGGCCTGCCAAAGAATATATCTAAAATGGTGAATATAATTTTCATTATGTGGAAGTACCATGTACAAAAAAATAAAAAATAAAAAAATGGAAAAACAGCAAACCCTCCTTAGCCTGTTTTAAAAATGAAATTAAAATTGTTTAGTCTCCTCAACCCTCTGATGCATGAATTATAAAAGCCAGTGTCTGGATTTTTCCTTTGAGTGCTTTTATTTGTCTTAAGGCATGAAAAAAAAGTTTTCAATTTTTTTTTCTTCAAATATTTGTAACAGAACATTCAGCATAAAAAAGAGTGAAATTATTGTAAACATAACTATTTTTTTGTTTGACTTCCTTTCTCTTTTTGGTTATTTCATGAATAATCTTTTTTTAATGCTTTGTGAAACATATATATGTTTGGAAAAAGAATTGAAAACATTTTTTTCAGGTCCTAGGAAGAATAAAAATATCCTGACACAGGCTAATATGAATTTCCACCACATGAACCATTGAATTTAGGAGTAAATCAGTTTTAAATAGGTGTCCACTGTAGTGACCACTATGCACCACAGGGTTAAAGATACTATCGGAAGACAACCAGTCATAATGTGATCTATATGATCCATGTCAGAGTCTCTAAATCTGTAAATTATAATCCTGTGTATTGTTGATATGCTTAAAACTTCTTTGTTTACTCATTTACCCCCATTATTATTTTTTATTTCACATTTTAATTGACTTTTATTTTATTCTGTTTTCATTGTATTCTGTAAGCTTGCTATGTTCACATGTAAGCTAATTTTATGTGAATGGAAATGTGAGTTTGTTCTTTTTCCTACAATGTATATTGAAATGTGGAATAATATGGAGGACCAAAACTGCCAAAATTAAAAATAAATAAATAAATACAATAAATATAAATGGAAATAAAAATGGCAATAAATATATATAAACAGAAATAAATTAACAAAAATAAAAATGAATACAACATTTGAAAATAAATGTGGAAATAAACACAAAAATAAATATAAAATTATCATTAAATTTCAATCAATTAAACAAAGCGCTCAGGTCTCACATTCATTTTTTCATGCTGCAGACGAAATGCAGAAGGAAAAACTATTCAAGTGAGGGGGGCGGTCCTCATGGGTTGAGCTATCAGCCTATTGGTCGATCGACATAGTGCAGACATTGACCAGGTATGCCTGCCTGCTAACACAGCTCTCAGTCACGGAGAATGTGGCTAAATCTCCAGGGATCCACGTTTGTCATCGGATATCGGATGGAGTTTTATACAGTCTATGGATGGACTCTAAACCAGTGTGAGAGACGAGATTCCCCCCAGGTATGTTTCTCCAGACAGAAACAGCGATCTTTAAGATTGCGTCCTGAAGTGTAATAGTACAAAAAAGTAATCTGACCTTTGAGTAGCTGCAGGAAGTAAAGTCAGAGAAACAGGGACACCTTCAGGAAGTTTTATTTAAGCACAGTAAGACAAAACAATGTTTTATAAATCACGTTTCAGAGCTGTAACACTGACTCCTTCTCAGTTACTGCTGGGGAAATTTCCCTGCTCAGCTGCTAAAGCAGGAAGTAGTTTGGAAGCTGTGGTGGAAAACACCAGTAGGACTTCAAATGTGCCACAGGAGCTAAAAAGGACCTGAACATTGACCGACTCCGGTCTGACCAGGTGTATCATTACAGACATCATCACCTGTACATTCAAAGGTTTTCTCCAAATGATGGTGCAGGACGATCAAAGAGTAAATACAGACTGCTGAAGTAAAAAAAAAAAACCTGTTGTAACTGAAAACATAGTCTGATATTATTGTTCAGTTAAGTCTCTCCTTATACACTGCCTGGCCAAAAAAAAAAGTCTCCACCTGGATTTAACTGAGCAAATAGGTACGAGCCTCCTATTGGATAATTACTGCATGGGCGATTATCTTTCAGCTGGAAACAAGTTATTTAACCCCAACTGGTGCAATGAGCTGCTTCTCATTTCCTAAACAACCATGTGGAAAGACACATCCCGTGGTCGTGGAAAAGATGTTAGTCTGTTTGAGAAGGGTCAAATCATTGGCATCAAGCAGAGAAAACATCTAAGGAGACACAGAAACAACTAAAATTGGGTTAAGAACTGTCCAACACATTATTAAAAACTGGAAGGATAGTGGGGACCCATCGTCTTCCAGGAAGAAATGTGGCTGGAAAAAAATCCTGAATGATGGTGATCGGCGATCACTTAAACGTGTGGTGAGATCAAATGGAAGAAAAACAACAGTAGAACTCAGGGCTATGTTTAATAGTGAAAGTAAGAGCATTTCCACACGCACAATGAGAAGGGAACTCAAGGGATTGGGACTGAACAGCTGTGTAGCTTTAAGAAAACCACTAATCAGTGAGGCTAACTGGAAAAAAGGCTTCAGTTTGTTAGGCAGCATAAAGATTGGACTCTGGAGCAATGGAAGAAGGTCATGTGGTCTGATGAGTCCAGATTTATCCTGTTCCAGAGTGATGGGCGCATCAGGGTAAGAAGAGAGGCAGGTGAAGTGAAGCACCCATCATGCCTAGTGCCTACTGTACAAGCCTGTGGGGGCAGTGCTATGATCTGGGGTTGCTGCAGTTGCTCAGGTTCAGCAACAGTATGTTCTCAAAGAACGAGGTCAGCTGACTACCTGAATATACTGAATGACCAGGTTATTCCATCGATGGATTTTTTCTTCCCTGATGACACGGGCATATTCCAAGATGACAATGCCAGGATTCATCGGGCTCAAATAGTGAAAGAGTGGTTCAGGGAGCATGACACATCATTTTCACACATGGATTGGCCTCCACAGAGTCCAGACCTTAACCCCATTGAGAATCTTTGGGATGTTCTGGAGAAGACTTTGTGCAGCGGTCAGACTCTCCCATCATCAATACAAGATCTTGGTGAAAAGTTAATGACACACTGGATGGAAATAAATCTGTGACATTGCAGAAGCTTAGTGAAACAATGCCACAGCGAATGCGTGCCGCAATCAAAGCTAAAGGCGCTCCAACCAAATATTAGTATTCGTCGTATGACTGCATGCATGTATATGTAATACATATACCGTTACACCCCTAATATTCAGACAACATTAGTTTGTTTATTGTGATGCAAATATAAGTGAAAATACTTCATAACGTAAGAAATTATGATAAAAAGCTCAATGGATATATTTAAAGTGATTTGAAGTGATTTTAAAGTGTCTGAGTGTGAAAAAGTAGGCGTTCTGTCATTGACCCACAAAGAAGCTGAGACTAAGAACTGGATTAAAGATGAGTGAATTTGCTCAAACAGAAAAAACAGAATCATCAAACTTTATTGAAGTGGAGCTTTTAGCATAATTTCGGGAGCAGGACCACACCTCAACATCACCCCTTCCGGTATATAAACCCTCCTTACCCACCATATCCTGTTTGTTCTCTCTTCGTACGTCCCTCCCACCCTCCCCTTATCTATCTGTTTCATACTTCGTAGGGTCTTTAAATAAAAGGGGGGGTCCGTCGTGCCCAGGAGCTACGGCGGACTCCTTCTCATAGCTTCCCCAAATCGCCTGTGACATATAAGCACGTTTGCATTTACTCATGTAAATAAACTGTTTTAAATCCTATGTTGATGTGTGGTCCTTGCTAGTGAAATCAACATTACAGAGAATCAATCCTGAGTTTGAGTCAGATTTCTTTTCTGATTCAGGATTTAACAAAAATAACCTTTGTGTAATAAAAAAAAATAAAAAGAACAGATTACTGTTTCCTTTATAGTCTTAAAAGATAACAAGTATATTTAAATTTAGATTCAGACTTTTCTAACAAGCTTTTTAAGAAAAAAAAAGTTTGTATCTAAAAAGTCTGAATGATTTTATTCACAAGAGAGATGTAAAAAAGTAAAGTTGAGTGAGGCAGTTTTCCACTGAGTCCTGCTCTTTGATAACATTCACACTGATGTGACAGGAGAGAAAGAGTCAGAGAATCAGCTGAAGTTTGTTTGTGTTAGTGCAGAGGATAAACTGTTCTTCAGCAGCTGTTTGTGTAGAGAAGAGGAGACTAGACCTCCGACTCTGAACACAAACTCACTGAGGAACCATGAGACCACCACCCAAACCCAGGATAGAGAGGTTCAGTGAAGGTGGTTCTGAAGGTGTAGAGGTGGATCAGTTTGTCAGAGGAGACTCTGTAGAAGGACAAAGAGCCAGCAGGACAGTCCACATACACTGATACTCTGCCAGAGTCAGAGGACGAGGAGGGAGGGAGGAATGTTTTTCTGTTATTGTGACGGACAGAGTAACCTTCATCAGAGCAGATCAGACTCCAGGACTGATCATTATATCTAAACCAACAGTCATGACTGTTTCCTTTCCTGCTGATTCCTCTGTAACTCACTGATATATCAACATGTCCACTCCACTCCACCTCCCAGTAACAGCGACCAGTCAGACCATCTCTACACAGCAGCTGTTTCCACTGATCAAATCTGTCTGGATGATCAGGATATGACTGATACTCTCTCACATATGTCACCTTCCTGTTGTTTTCAGACAGTTTGAGGTATCTGTTTGCTGTGTTTGAGTCCAGAGTGGGTTCAGAGAAATCTGATGGAGAGAAAAAGAGAAAACACAGCATCAGTTTATGATCAGACACAGCTGAAGGTTTTATTCTTTGTTAGCTGACAGTCTGCTGTTTGATCATCAGGAGTCAAACTGATTCCACACTTACACTTCTTCAGACCAGGTTTTAACCACTGCTGTCCACCATGGTCCACCCTGGAGGAAGAAACACAGTCAGAATGATTTTCTGTCCAACATGAGTCCTAACTGCTGTTCAACATGAAGCAGTGATCCTCAGTTTGTCTCTGTGACACAGAAACAGGCTGAAACTCATCTGAGCCAACTGTCTCCATCACTCTCTGACTTTTTCTGACAGTGTTCAGATCCTGGCAGACAAAGAAGAAGAAAAAGAGTCAAAAAGCAAAGGCTGCCTGTTGCTCTTTGGATCCATAAAGTCCACATTCTGCTTCTCATGTCCTCTTTGAAATGAGTGATGCCAAATCCTGCTCTACCTTTGTTCTGTCTCTTTAAAGTAGTCCGCTCTTTTTAGGAGTCAGGAGGAAAAATTCACCTCTCTAATATTTGATCAGATTGATTTGATCAGACAACACTGTCTCCTAGAGACCAGCTCTTTCTATTTCTCCATCTTTTCAATCGTTCTGATGTTGTGACCATGTAACATCTGCCTTCTTTCTGCTCACACACATTATTAGTGGATCAACGCTCAGATGGACTTTTTCTGTCCACAACAGAACCATCAAAGAAGTGAAGACCTGCTGCTGTTTCTATGAAACAGAGGGTTTTTTTTCTGCTGCTCTGTGTGTTTCTGCTTCAGCTCCAATCAGGACTCTGAAAAGAATCCAACAGATTGAGTCTTTGAGCTCTTGTTGTCTGGTTCTACCTCAGTGTGTCCAGTCTGCAGAGTGGATCCTCAAGTCGAGCAGAAAGCAGCTTCACTCCTGAGTCTCCTGGATGATTGTAGCTCAGGTCCAGCTCTCTCAGGTGTGAGGGGTTGGAGCTCAGAGCTGAGGCCAGAGAAGAACATCCTCTTTCTGTGATCAGACATCCTGACAGACTGAGGGCAGAAAAAGAATCATGCAATAAGAAAAAGTCGACTGATAATCACTGTTTCTTTATCTGAACCTGGAGCAGGATGAGCCAAAGACCTGAGAGTTTCCAGTTTGCAGTGTGGACTCTTGAGTCCAGCAGAAAGAATCTCCACTCCTGAATCCTGCAGGTTGTTGTTACTCAGGTCCAGCTCTCTCAGCCTGGAGGACTGTGAGCTGAGGACTGAGGACAGAGCTTCACAGCTTCTCTCTGACAGGTTACATCCATCAAACCTTTGGACACATCAACATTTACTTCAGTTTGTTGGTTTAAAAAACATTGACAGACTAAAGTGTTTTACATCCTGATCTTGATCAGTTCATTTTCAGACTTTTCTGGAACTATTTTTTCAGGTTTCTTTAGCAAAGATTGACTGAATGTGTTGAGTTTCTGGATCTTTCTTCACTGATAATTTGAGGAACTTCCGAGTCATGTGAGGTTTTGTCTTGATGATGTCACTAACGGCGCTTTTCCACGATGCAATTCCAGCCCTACTTGGCTCGGCTCTACTCTACTCAGCTCTACTCAGTTTGGTTACCTTTTCCTCTAGCCCGACTACAGACTCAGGGTGGGCGTGGATCTTATAACACAGCTGTGCTAAAGTGCTGCACAGAAGTGCGTGCATGTCATCTATAACGTGACACAAACATAATTTTATACAAACATATGTGCCACCGTGGTCTTTAAAGGAAAAAAAAAAAGCTTTCAAAAGATTTAATTAAAGTAATACAGTGGCTCAATGTCGGTCGTCATGACAACGGAGGTAAACAACAGCCTCGTGCTGCTGCACGCAGAGGGACATGAAGGAGCTGCTTCCTGACATCAACTCTTCCCTGGATCCTGTGAGATCACTTTAGTTTTTGATTTTTGGGCCTGGTATAGCAGAGATTTTTTGTTGAGCAATTATTCTTCTTTGAACTGTTTTTCCTTTTTGGATCCCTGTGGATTAATGGACTGATTGGTGCTTAAAGACTCTTGTGGCAGACAGATCGCTCCTGTGCCGACCAACTTTGATTTAATTTATAAGACTCTTTGAACCGAACTATCTTTGCTGTTAACTTCTTTTTGGTTTAAAAAGGACTTTAAACTTATTTAGGAATCACGAAGGTGCATTTTAAGGTGGTATTTTGTCTTCATTCAGTCTGGTTCTGTGCCCTCAGGTTTAAATGTCATTAAAAACCCATCACTGACTTATTCGTTTGCCTCTTGTAAGTGATTTGTTCAGAGTCTTAAGCTTCTGTGAGGACATTCTCTGACCAATGAGTGACCGGCAGACTGTCGACGTCACCTTTTAGTATCGGCTTTACTCGCTTAGAACCAGGGTAGAGTAGGTACTAAAAACTGGCGTCTGCCGCGTAGTACCACGCTAGTGGAAACGCAACACAAACCGAGTAGAGTCGAGTAGAGTAGGGCCAAGGCGAGTCAGTGGAAAAGGGCCATTAAACTCTCTGAGTTATTTTCTCTGTCGGTGAGATTTTACTCTCAGCTTCATCCTGACCTGAGAGTTTCCAGTTTGCAGTGTGGACTCTTGAGTCCAGCAGAAAGAATCTCCACTCCTGAATCCTGCAGGTTGTTGTTACTCAGGTCCAGCTCTCTCAGCCTGGTGGACTGTGAGCTGAGGACTGAGGACAGAGCTTCACAGCTTCTCTCTGACAGGTCACACACACTCAGCCTGAAGAAGATCATGGAAAGAGAACAAACAGATGTTTTCAGTCATCATGAACAGAATTGATTCTGTTTAAATGTCTGACTCATTCACTCACACAGCTTTGTTTGCAGCTTTGATCACTGGCAGCAGCTTCAGAAGAGCCTCCTCTGAAGGATCGTATTTATTCAGGTCAAACAGGTCCAGATCTTTGTCTGATGACAGTAAAATGAAGCACAGAGCTGACCACTGAGCAGGAGACAGATTATATTCAGAGACACTGGCTGCTCTCAGGTACTCTTGGATCTGCTCCTCTAGAGAACGATCATTGAGTTCATTCAGACAGTGGAACAGGTTGATGCTTTTCTCTGCACACACATCATCCTCATCGAGCTTCTCGTGGATGAACTCAACTGTTTCCTCATTGGTCTGTGAGTCACTTCCTGTCTGTGTCAGCAGACCTCTCAGGAGACTCTGATTGGTCTTCAGAGAGAGACCCAGGAGGAAGCGCAGGAACAAGTCCAGGTGTCCGTTTGGACTCTGTAAGGCCTTGTTCACAGCACTCTGATGGAGACGTTCCAGTTCAGGTTTGACTCTAACGCTTTCAGAGATCAGGGATGTTGTTTGTTCTTCTTCCATCAGGTTGAGTCCAGACTTGGTGAAGGTCAGATGGACGTGAAGAGCAGCCAGAAACTCCTGAACGCTCAGATGGATGAAGCAGAAGACCTTGTCAGCCTGGTACAGTCCTCTCTCCTCTCTAAAGATCTGTGTGAACACTCCTGAGTACACTGAGGCTGCTCTGATGTCGATGCCACACTCTGTCAGGTCTGATTCATAGAAGATCAGGTTTCCTTTCTGCAGCTGCTCAAAAGCCA
>RPOG01001855.1:0-106740 GCA_008086565.1 Thalassoma bifasciatum
TAACCTCGGCCCCGTACTGCCCTCTTCCCCCGCCCCCCTCCTCTTGCAGCCTCCATGTTTATGCATGGCCCCCTGTTTCATATGTATCGGCCACATCATTCCCCCTGTTGTCACGGGAACTGATGACACAGGCTGCATTAAGAATGATGACCCGCCTACAGATTACTGTGCTGTTGGTACACACAAACACGCGCGCACACACACACACACGAACACACACACACACACACACACATAGTCCTGTATATGGAAACAGAAAATAAAACAAAAACTACAGCCAGCTGATACACACACACACACATATGCACACAATCTCACATCCACAATGTCTGATGTTGAAACATCTCCCGATGGGACCTGATAACACCAACACGGGAGCCCAGCATCAAAAATATAGAAAAAATAAGAGAAAAGACAGCGGCCAGTCAAAACATACCCCTTCACAGTACACACATCAACACACACACACACACACACACACACACAAACAGACACACATACATGTAGCCCCACATTGACCTCACCTAGTAAACCACAGCTACTGATTCTGCATCCTGCATTTAAGCACACCAGATTTGCTTTAACTGACATTTCATTTTAGTATAGAAACACAGAGAGGGGAGTGAGTTTGTGTGTGTGTGTATGTGTGTGTGTGTGTGTGTGTGTGTGTGTGTGTAAGAGAAAGAGAGCGAGGAAACAGACTGAATGTTATTGATCCTTGTTTACAAGATCAAAAGATTAATGCAGCTGCTGAAATATTCAAAGCAGTTTAGAGTGAGGATGACGACCATATTGCTCATCCCATCCATCCGCTCCTTTACCGCTCTGTCCTCCCTGGGGTCACAGGAGGCTGGAATCTATCATGGCTGTCATTGGGCCCCATTTGGAGTGGCCAATCAACCCGATGAGCATGTTCCTGGACTCTGAGAAGAAGAGAAGCCACAACCAGGGAATCAAAGCAAAAACCTTGCTGTGAGGCAACAGTGATAAGCACAGCATCCAGAAAAGGAAACACTGTAGAGGCAATGGGTGTATGATAACACCTTTAGTTAATAGGTGGGGAATAAGTGGGTTACATACTTTCTTAGTTTCTTGTATTAAGACATAATTTCTTTATAAACTGAACGAGTGCATTTTTCCAAACATACTGTACCATTTACAAGCTACACCAGCTTTATTTCTGTCTCCTAATATCTTTAGGTAAGACCTTGTTCTGGACCTGTCAGGTGAATGTGGCTCATATTAAGTCTAATAAGACAACTTCCACTAAAAATAAGACAGGTGAAGACATGACACATTCCTCCTGCTCAACATGTTGGGTTATACAGAGTGTCCCTAAAGTCTCTTTACATATTGAAAAATGTATTTGGGTTAGTGATGGATAAAACTTTTGTGATGGGCAATTAAAAAAAAAAAAAAAAAAAAAAAAAAAAAAAAAAACAAAAAAAAAAAAAAAAAAAAAAAAAAAAAAAAAAAAAAAAAAAAAAAAAAAAACAAAGGTTACACACTCTAATATTTCATTGGACTGTCTCAAGCTTTGATCACAACACACATTCTCAATGGAAATGTATCGATAAACTCAGATAAGCAGCAACCCCAGAGTATAGCCCTGCCCCCACAGGCTTGTAGAACAGGCATTAGGCATGGTGGGTGCATCACTTCACCTGCCTCTCTTCTTACCCTGATGCGCCCATCACTCTGGAACAAAGTAAATCTTGACTCATCAGACCACACAACCTTCTTCCATTCCTCCAGAGTCCAATATTAATCCTAGCAAACTGAAGCCTTTTTCTATGTTAGCCTTAGTGGTTAGGGGTTTTCTTGAGACTACACAGCTGTTTATTTCCAATCCCTTGAGTTCCCCTTGCGTGTGGAAATTCTCCTACTCAAATAAATGAGAAGTTACTCATTTCATCAGCTGGGGTGAAATAACTTGTTGCCATGGGAAAGATAATCACTCATGCAGTAATTATCTAATAGGAGGCTTGTACCTATTTGCTTAGTTAAATCTAGGTAGCACCTTTTTTTGGCCAGGCTGTGTATATTGTGTTAATATCATCACATTTTTGGTTTTCACCATTGACCTTGAGGTTTAATCCTGGACTCATATGAAGAGGATCACCATGTGGTTGCGAGTGCAACTTCAGGCCATAGTTATGTCCTGCATGTCTCCATCCCACACTCCTACATTCCCTACATGCTCTGAGGTCAGCAATTTAATTAACATTACATTGGTAACATTTTAAATGTACAATGTCATACTTCTAATTGTAAACTAAGAATTTGATTTTAGATTCAATAGTATAAGCACGATAAGGGTGAAAAGGTGTCAATTTCATTGGCATTTACTACATATAGTCAATTCACAGTTCTATCAACGAATTTCATAGAAGTTTTTTTTTTTTCTTTTTACTGAAAGTAGTTTTAATATGTCATGCACTTATTTAAAAAGGTATGTGTTCATACTTTCTAAGCAGGCTGGTCGTCATCATTTGTGGGTACGCTCAGTCTGAGGAAGTTCTATTTTTATTCACAGTGTAGGAGTAAATTCAAGTTATAATATGTTGATGAGTCCCAGAGTAGTGCTTCAAACATTTGTATACACAGTTTAAGCACATTTTTGCACATAAATCTGATTAAAATCGCTTGCTAGTTGTGGAACAGATTTTACTGATTATTTAGTCAATCACCCCCCCAAGAGTCACATGAAGAGGAACTATTTCTCAGTCCAGCATTTGTTCAAGTCAAACAAAAAGTTTGGGTTTATCATACTTTTAAAACAATAATTGGCTGCACCTATACGGATTCACAGGGTGAAGCTAAAAAGAAGTGTATATGATCAGCCATGACAGTTGTCCCATATCACTCCTATGGTCAGATTCCAGGAATGTGTTAGACAGGTGTTTGCGTGTATATGTGTGTGTGTGTGTGTGTGTGTGTGTGTGTGTGTGTGTGTGTGTTGTTTGAGGCATGTAGCTATGAGAACTAGGATGGTTTTGTAGAGAAAGGGTCACAGACAGAAGCTGTAGTCAGAGTGATCTGGATCCTAGTCATAATCAAGATGATAAGTACAATCAACATGAGACTGTACAAGGAAAGTCATATAGACATCAGAGGTAGGGTAACCTAACTAAAGTTACATGTTTTCTTTTGCCCAAACATGTCCTCCTTTTATTTGTAAAATTACGTCCAGGGGGATTTTACAAAGTTCCCCGAAATGTTTGGGACTTTTCTCAACTTTTTCAACAGACTAGTTCTAATATACACTTGTGGTGCAGCTTAAGACACATCATCAGTGTTGACCTCTGGGTTCACTGGGTGTTTCGGGTCTTTCAACAGACACCCTAGCCCAGGCGACCCAGCCGGGGTGATCAGGTCCCGGCTTGTGACTTAAGTAGCATGTGTGGTCCACGGATCGCCCCGTTTGATCCATAGCCATCTGGACGCCTTTTCTGCCGCGTCCGTGATGTTCTTGATGGCTCGTCTGTTGTGCAGTCCTTTCACTCCGAGCATCTTGAGAGTCCTGATGAGAGACTGGCCGATGAATCCTCTGCACCCGACCTCGATGGGGTGTAATCGGGTCCTCCATCCCCTGCTTTTGCATTCACCTGCCAGCTCCTCGTACTTGGCCCTCTTCCTCTCAAAGGCCTCCTCCATCCGGTCTTCCCAGGGAACTGTCAGTTCTAGCAGGACCACTTGCCTTGATGTTTCTGACATTAGGACCATGTCTGGCCTGAGCGTGGTCGCTGCGATGTTCTCCGGGAATTTGAGCTGTCTCCCTAGGTTGACTTTCAGCTGCCAGTCCCGAGCAGTTGCCAGCAGCCCCCCTGCTTGAGTCCGGAGCTGCTGCGGCTTCTCCCAAGTCCTAACAAAGGCGATGGACTGCCTTTATGGTCTTTACTGGTGGAGATCCCTGTGCTGATGGCCTCTGCAATGACCCGCAGCACTTAGTCATGGCGCCAGCGGTAATGCCCATCTTCCAGTGCCTTGGGGCAGCAGCTCAGGATGTGCTCCAGCGATCCAGCTCTTTGGCAGAGTGGGCACAGTGGGTTCTCGGCCAGGCCCCAGCGGAAGAGGTTGGATGGGCTTGGGAGGACATTGTACACTGACTGGATGAGAAACTTGATCTGGTGTGGCTCAGCTCTCCATAGCTCTGTCCACGATACCTTCGGGTCAGCTGCCTCCTCCCATCGGGTCCACGCCCCCTGCTGCCCCATCCCTACTGCAGCGGGCTTCCTCCACCCCTGCTCGGACCTCCTCCTGGATCAGCTGACACCTTTCCCTCCCCTGGGCCTTGTTATAGGAAGGTCTTGGGTTGCTCCCGAGTCCTGCCCGTCCGGATGCCACTGTTCCCACCAGCTCGCTGTGCCACAAGCGGGACTCAGCCTGGTCAACTGCCTCTTGAGACCTCCACTTCCTGCCGGTCCTCACTTCTATGCCAGCCGAGGAGACTTTGGTGTCACTGGAGTCCCTATACAGCAGCACCTCTCTTGCTCGTGTAACCATAAACTCTTCCGTCAGACTACTGAAGGGCAGTTTCATCTTGTTATTCCTCCCGTACAAGGCGATGCTGCTGAGGCTTCGTGGTAGGCCCAGCCACTTCCGCAGGAAAGAGCTGACCTTCCTCTCGAAGCACTCAACAACAACTAATAATTATAATTAAGTGCTGTACTGGGCTACTGGCATTATTCCAACACAAAGATCTGTCAAGATAATGAGCATATATGAGGTGTGGCCACTTTAAAGACAAAAGTCAGCATTTTGAGATAAAGTCAAAATTCTGGGACAAAACTTCAAATTTTGAGAAAAAAGACAGATTTCTGAGATGAAAATTAGAAATTATGAGGTAAGAAGTTAAAATTCTGGGATGAATATTAAAACTTGAGTGAAATAGTAAAATTTATTGCTTTAAAAGTCTAAATTTTAAGGTAAGCAAGTGATTTTTTTTTTAGATATAGATAGTATTCAAAATAGTTAAAAAAAAAAAAAGGTTAGACTATTGAGATTGTTAAGTAACAATTTTGAAACAAAAAGTCAAACTTTTGAGATGAAAATCAAAAATGTTGTTCTTAATCTCGTAAATTTGAGTATCTAAAAAATTTACTGTAATATGGGAAAAAATAAAAACAAAAAAATCTCAACACAGTAGGTTTTTACATTAAAACTTGGACCCATTTGTGTTGATGTTCTTTATGACTCTTTTAATAGGTGAAAACTTTGATTTTTATGGCAGTGTGAGAAGGTAAAACCTTTATCCTTAAGGGGGGGTAAATGTCTTTAGGTGTGATGGTGTGTAGAGTCCTACGTATAAGTGAAGAAAACTAAAAGCTGCTTGAGAAACCGTAGAAGGTCTTGAAACATGCAGGTAAACAGAAAAAAAAGTACTTTTGTTATGTATTGTTATTCATTTTTTTTATTTCACACTGTGATCGAAACCTCAGGTTTCAGAGTGAAAGTGTCACTTTATTAAAATACTCCATCACAAGTACAGTCCTCCTTTAAATTGTAAAATGCTAGTCCACAAATATTACAGCAGTACGTCATTTAAAGCTAAAAGAAAACGTGTTTTTTTATTAGCATATATTTCTATTTATTTTAAGCAAACTAAAAACAGAGAGAGCAATGACACCAGATAGATGCATCAACATTCTGTAACATGGAGGTTCACTGTCTGAACTGGTGATTATGGAGCGACGAAGACACTGAATTAAAATGACAGTTGATGGTTGGTGGCATTGTTTGTGAGATATGGGGGTCAGTGTGTGTGTGTGTGTGTGTGTGCGTGTGTGTATGAGTGTGTGTGTTAGGGAGAGTGGGGTCCACAGAGACGCCTTCTTTGTTTTTCATTGACAGACATAAAACAGAGGTGGTAAAAAAAAAAGGGTCTGCATTCTGTGTGTGTGTGTGTGTGTGTGTGTGTGTGTGTGTGTATGTGTGTGTGTCTCTCTCTCTCTCTCTCTCTCTCTCTCTCTCTCTCTCTCTCTGTCGTTGTGCTCCACATTTCCTGTCACTCGCCCATATAATGAAGTTTTCCTCGTTCACTCTTTTGTAGTCAAAGTGAGAGACACACACTGATCCTTCCTTTTTTCTTTTTACCTCTTTCTTCTCTGTATTTCAAAGATGCGTCTGTCGGAAAAAGAGAATACATAATGTATATCACAGACAATCGGAAAAAACAAGACAATATGAATAATTAATAAGCTGCGATGCATATGTATAAACATTTCCATATCAAATAAACATCATATCTGGTTTTATGACTCTGTTTTTTTCTGCTTTGAATACTCCATTACTCATACCATTGTCTGATCATTTGCAGAAGGATGGGCTGTTCTGCATGTTGTGATCAAATAACAGTAGATTTAAAGAACGAGGAAGTTACCAGGAAGAGAAAAAGCACCGTTCATATAAAAATATAATGATTCCTGGATTGTCACGAACTTCCCTACAGATCTGATCTTTCCCGGTTCAGGACAAGGTGAGGTTAAAAAAAAAAAAAAAAAATCCGAATGAGGAGACAGCAGACTTTCTTTGAGTCAAGTTTCAGTGTCTTCTAACTAGATCAACTAGATTTCTAGGAAGCATGTCCTGACTTCAGGATCCAGACGGGGTTTGTTCAACTTCACTGGAGGAAGATTTTGTGCTGAAGAAACTTTACAGCAAAAGGAAAAAAAAAAATAGGAGAATGGTTCTTATATTCCCTTGACTGGTCGTAGAGTTTGAAAAGTAGTACACAGTAATATATGCAGAACTGACAGCTGTGATTTTCAAATGAGGATCGTACGATGAACAAACTGACTGAAGCACTTACTTATCTGACAACAAATACAAAAAATACACACTGCTTGGCCAAAAAAAGTTGCCATGAAAAATATGTAACACACTCTGAGATTTGTTGGATTGCCTTTAGCTTTGATAACAACACACATTCTCTGTGGCCTTTTTTCAGTCAGCTTCTGCAATTCCATAAGATTTATTTCCATCCAGTGTTGCATTCAATTTTCACCAAGATCTTGTATTGATGATGGGAGAGTCTGACCACTGCACAAAGCCTTCTCCAGCACATCCCAAAGATTCTCAATGGATTTAGGTCTGGACTCTTTGGTGGCCAATCCATGGTTAAAAAGATGTCTTATGCTCCCTGAACCATTCTTTCACTATTGTGGTAGAAAAAACATCCATTGATGGAATAACCTGGTCATTCAGTATATTCAGGTAGTCAGCTGACCTCATTCATTGGGCACATAATGTTGCTGAACCTAGACCTGAACAACTGCAGCAACCCCAGATCATAGCACTGCCCTCACAGGCTTGTACAGTAGGCACTGGACATGATGTGTGCATCACTTCACCTGCCTCTCTAACCCTGATGCGCCTATCACTCTGTAACACAGTGAATCTGGATTAATCAGACCATATGATCTTCTTCCATTCCTCTAGAGCAATGATTCCCAACCTGTGGGTCGTGGCCCCCTGGTGGGCCGTGATGGTATTGCAAGTGGGCCACAAAATCCTTTCCAAAATGGTATGATTTTATTTTATCACAACTATATAAAGACACAAGGTACAACATTTTTTTTTTATAAAGATACAAATTTACAGAATAACAAATTTAAAATAAAAATCAGTTAATTTTTAAAGGAAATAAAAACAGATCAGGTATTCATGTATGAAAACAGTCATCTAAGAAGGTATGTTAAAGCCTCATAGGTAACATGAACTGACACATGACAACAACCTGAAATATGATCAAAATAAATGTAATTTCACAAAAGTGCCGAGCCTGAAATGTTACAAAAAGAATAAAGTAAAACCCAGAATGTAACAACTTGTTATATTTTGGGTAAAAAGTTATTAGGTTTTTGGTTTAAGATCTGTTGTATCAATGACCAGTTAAAACATTTTGAGTCTTTGTTAGAATTTGAGGCGTTGGTACGAGTGGGATTCTCAAAAGGCATAATATAGCTGCCATTCTTATTGGTTTAGAGGTGGGCCTCAAATATTTTTGAGCTTTTCAAGTGGGCCTTGAGTTGGAAAAGGTTGGGGACCACTGCTCTAGAGTCTAGTCTTTATAATAAAGCAAACTGAATGAAGCCTTTTCTGTTTGCCTTCCTTATCAGTGGTTTTCTTAGGACTACACTGTTGTTTAGTCCCAATCCCTTGAGCTCTGTGGAAATTCTCTTACTTTAAGAAATGAGAAGTTAATACTTGCATCATCTGGGCTTGAATAACTTGTTGCCAACTGAAAGATAATTGTCCGTGCAGAAATTATCCAATACAAGGCTTGGACCTATTTACTTGGTGAATTGCAGTATTTGTTGCGTAAAATGGCTCGTGAGCAAGTGCTAATGTTACATCTTCTGCCTTCTTTCTGAGCTTCAACCTCAGTTCTGAAAACACGAAGCCCACTGGGAAGTGTTACAAACTGCAGTTCCTTGACTGTCCACATGAGGCTGTCTGTCAAAACAGCAGAAACCACATACACCCCTAATCAAAAAAGTCAATCTTTACAGCAGAAATAAACACATTTACAGCCTGGTTCAAAACATAGTTTCATCAGTGCCAGATTGTCAGATCATTCCTATAACAAGGAAAACTATTTACTTCATTTTATTTAATCTTTTTAGGTCATTAAGCCTACAAATTTTGCCCATATAAGGGCATGGTTGACTTGACAGAGAGGTGTGCATTGTGTAGCCGTCTTTAAAGAGGCTAAAGGCCTGTCTCGGTACCTCATGCTAACTTGAATGAAGCTAGGTTAGGCTTTAAAAATTTAAATCTGAACAAAGTGATTGATATTCTGAGTTTCTAGTTACAGGATATGAACCCAAATATGACCCCAACTCAATGTGAGTTTTCCAAAGCATCTGTCTTCTCACATCAGCTCACCCCACAACTTCTGCTCAGCCTTTAAGACTGTGTGGGTGAAGTTTTTCCTTATATTCACTCATGCAAATGGAAGATTTTAGGAGGTTTATGTGTTTTACCTTTTTGTCATTGAGCTCTATATGCATCCCCTGGTTTCAAATACACTTGGTGTCATCACCTGTCAGAGGGTCTGATCTGGCATGATGTTACAGCATAAATCTGTGTATACAGGTTTACAGCACAGACCAAACAAATTGATGTCTTTAGTAGTTTATAGTAAATTCAGAGTTTTGTCTTGAAGCAGGTTTTACAACAGGGAGCACAACTTTAATCTTATTAGGTTGAAATGATCCTTTTGTTTCTGTTAGTTATATTATAATGATGAAGTATGAGTACAGCGTGTGCTCTGCAGACTTGTTTCCACACATGATACATGAAGACGCTGGGGGGATTAACTGACCTCAACCTGTGGGACAGAACAGGACGTGGAAATTTAATCTGAGAGCAGGAATTATTTGGTGTTGGGGATACTTAGCTGAGACTTTCCTGACTGTCGGAAACCAGAGATGTAACTTCCAGGCCTCTCTGCTATTGGCTCTTGCTGAAAGTTGAGCAGGTTTGTAGTGAGGGACAGGTCCCTCTGCCTGCTCACCTTTTTGCTCTGGTTTTCACTAAAAAAAAAACCGACTCTCCTCTTCAAACCTCTTCCCTCCCACTCTAACACATTCTCCATGTTCATCATGTATGATCCCTCTCACTTTCAGCACTCTGCCTCTGTCTCTGTCTCTGGCTCACACACACATGCACACACACACAGATCCCGTCCTCTTGCATGTTTCTTTTCACTTACTTTACTCCTCATTTCTCTTTTACAGAATCTCTTGTTACTCATCACTTCTCTCTCTGTCTCTCACACACACACTCAAACTTACTTTGGTGTCTAGCTTCACCTCTTGCTCTCTCTCACTATCTCTCTCCGATGAAGCTTAGCCTTGGTTGATCTCCTTTTTGCAATTTAAAAATAAAAAAAATGCAAAAACTGACCCACTCAACAACCCCCGTTCTCTTCCTCTTCTCAAGTTTATCTTTGTCTTTGTTTACCTCTGTAACCCCTATACCTATCCCTCTTTGGCTTCCAATCAAGGCACACACACACACACACACACACGCACACATTGGCCCATTGCCCACACACACATTTGGTACTGGATGCATGCTTCTCAGTGTCTGGGGCCTTATTGTGAATGCATGCGTGTTTGTGTGTGTGTGTGTGTGTGTGTGTCTGCATGTGTGTGTGTGTGTGTGTGTGTCTGTATGTGTGTGTGCTTCTGAGGCAAGTTTAAAAGCAGGATTTGGCAGGGCTGAAACTTTATGCTCCACTCTGATCAACCCCCTAGACCTGCATGAAGACAAGGTTATCATGTTCCCCCATCACTGCCAGACTCACACACACAGACACACACACTATCACACACACTATAGCAAAGACACACACCAACGTGCATACATGCACACACATTTTCTTTCTTATTTATTTCTGCTTGCTTGTTACACACATGCTCTTAGGAGTCATGTGGGTTATAAGGCTGTGTGTGTGTTTGTGTGTGTGCGCGTGTGTGTGTGTTCAGCCGTAAAAAATTGTAGATGATGTGTGTGCTTCGGTGGGGTGGGGGGGTGGGGGGTCAATACACACAACGGATGCTACAATCCTGCCTTCTGCTGGCCACAAACAGAATTAGAGGTCAACTCAAACACACACACACACACACACACACACACACACACACACACACATAAACATTAAACAGATAGTTTGTAGCATAGTTTAGTGTCCAGTCAGTGAGCAGATGGAGTTTAAGAAGTTTGATCACTGTCACCTTTTGAACTAGGAATAAAAACATTACCTTGTGGCTTTGTAGCCTGGGAAAAGATGTCTAGAACAGAGTTGAAAAGAAAATCTGCTCACAGAATCAATCACATATCTCAACAAGAGTCACATCTCCATGACAGTGAGTGATGGTGCTCATGAGAAACAGAGTCTCTATCCCAGAAAAACACTCCTGATTCCAACCACAGGTGTCACTGTAAACAAGACAGAGCCCTCAACACAGCTTTCCCTCCTTTATGGTCCATTTGCAGCCTGCCACACAACAAATTTTTGTGTAAATTCCCATACATGAACCTAACTGGTCAATTAAACCTTTGCAGGACGGTTGATAAAGCCAGAAACAAAGCAAGAGTAAGGATTGACATTTAAGAAAGGGACTGCTCAAGGGTGATCTGGATCCCTTGGGTGCAGGCGCTTTTCTTTGAGTCAATCCTTACACATTGCTCTTCGTACACTTGTTCCATCTGAAATATCTTAAATTATTAAGCTGGTTTTTGGGGGTCCGTCGTGCCTGGGAGCTACGGCGGACTCCTTCTCATAGCTTCCCCAAATCGCCTGTGACATATAAGCACGTTTGCATTTACTCATGTAAATAAACCGTTTTAAATCCTATGTTGATGTGTGGTCCTTGCTCGTGAAATAAAGGTGAGGAGCTAACCAACCAAAAAGCTTTTTTGGTAAAGAATAAAACGGCCAGTATCATCTTATGACACATTGGTGCACATATAAGATGTTTAGACATTAACTTTGGGGTGCTGAGCAAAGATGACAGCAGGTGATGTTGAAGTATCACATCACATATTCCAGTTTCCAGGCTAGCACTGGTTTTTGTGATTCCACTGACAAAGAACCAGCTCCAGGTGCTAAAGACAGGGAAAAGCACTGACTATTGCTCTGTTTACATAGCGTTTCAAAATATTCCCCTCGAGAACGCAAAAAGTGCAGTGAAAAATATCTGAATTTACGTGGAAATGCAGAGGGACTTAAAACGCTGTGGGACATATGCCAGGCCTGTAGATGTTGACATAACCGAACCGTATACACGACTGAGGTTTAGAGGCCAGAGTAGAAGTGAATTGATCATCTGGCCCTCATATTACAAACTTCTCCATTGAATGAAGAAATGGTGCAATAGATGCACATTTTGTTGAATGTTTGTGTACACTGTAAAATGCAATAGTAAATCTTACTTAAAAAAAAAAACGCGACCGACCGACTGAAAGCTGAAGGTAATGTCAGCATTTCCACTAAAAACAATGGCTTGTCGTTTACATGGTTCCAAGAAGTCCCGCTCTGGAGGCTGTTTTTAAAAGTTTGCATTTTAGATCGGCGAAATGCAACACCAGTTTTAGGTTTCAGCCTAAAACTGTCATGAAAACAGGGGCTGGGGGGGGGGGTTACTGTGACCAATGATCAGCTGTGGAAAACAGCCATGTTTGTAAAGAAAAACTGCCAAGCCAGTCGTCTCTTGTTTTGTTAGTGTTCCCTTGATCAGCTCTTGAAATGCTGAAATGTTACACTTGAAGCAGCAATGCATTATCTCTCTCAAATATTAGGTCTATACTTTGTTCTTTCATGTAACAGAATAAAAAGCTTCCATGCGTTCATGATTCTCCTCTGCTCTCTATTATCTTCCTAATCATATACTCTGCTCATGGCAGAGCAGAGTATCATGGGCACACAAACTGTCTGTAAGCACACTGACGAGTAAACTATACCGCAAACAGAGATCAGAGAAAAACCACAAGGAAATAGAAAAAAAAAAAAAAAAAAAATTCAGATCACCCCAAGGGCCATCAATATGAGGATAGCAACAAAGTAAACAGTGTCGCCCTGACCCCAAAGACTGTAAACCTGGGAGAAACACTGATATGGCTGTACTGATTTTTTATGTTGAATTACATGACTCCAACATGGCTCCAAACTGGTTCTCAGGAAATCAGGGAATAGAACCAACAACACTTCCACCAGCTCTAGCTCTTAATGAGCACTGGTGGAAATGGGAATGACAGTCACTTTAGGGCATTATAAGTCACTTGTATTTTAAATATCATCATTTATCCACCTATGACATGCGGAGTGGTGAAATCTTAACACTTAAAAAAAAAAAAAATGGAAATACTGATTAACATGAAAACACGTACATTCAAATACATACCCCTGAACTGTTGAGCTACTGTTAACATAATTTTCCAATTAGCAAAGCTTTCTACGTCCTGATTAAACCTCCAGTCTCATCCATCTCCCCCTCTCTGCAGAATAAAAGCAGAGAGTAACTATATTTCTATACAAGCCATTGTAAGTGGAAACATCTGTAGCCTCTGTTGATCTATTATCTTCCTAATCATATCTTCCCAGAGAATAAGTGAAAAAGAAATGAAAGGGATGGTTACAGAGGAGAGAGAGAGAAAGAGAGAGAGAGAGAGAGGAGGTAAATAAAGACAGAGATGAAGTGATAATAACTATGATAGANTTTCATTGTGATTCATTGATTTCCTTTCTTTTCCATTTATTCTTCAATTCACCCATTCATATTTTCATTTTGGACATTATTTCACATCCTTTCAGCCAAGTCTTCATGTTCATGTTCAAAGGTTCTCCTTCAACATTTTGTATTCAGCAGTTCGGCGCAAGCTTTTTCAAGATTCATTCAACCATTTTCAGATAAATTCAGTCATTCAGCATATTCAGGGTTCTGCATTAGCAGTTCAGCGCAAGCTGCTTCAGCTTCTGCATTCACAGCGCAATTTCTTCAGAAATTGCTTTTCTAGTTTTATTTAATCTTTTTAGGCCCATATAAGGGCATGGTTGACTTGACAGAGAGGTGTGCATTGTGTAGAGGCTAAAGACCTGTCTCAGTACCTCATGCTAACTTGAATGAAGCTAGGTTAGGCTTTCAAACTTTAAATCTGACCAAAGTGATTGATCTTCTGAGTTTCTAGTTACAGGATATGAATCCAAATATGACCCCAACTCAATGTGAGTTTTCCAAAGCATCTGTCTTCTCACATCAGCTCACCCCACAGCTACTGCTCAGCCTTTAAGACTGTGTGGGTGAAGTTTTTCCTTATATTCACTCATGCAAATGGAATATTTCAGGAGGTTTATGTGTTCTACGTTTTTGTCATTGAGCTCTATATCCCCTGGTTTCAAATACACAAGGTGTCATCACCTGTCAGAGGGTCTGATCTGGCATGATGTTACAGCATAAATCTGTGTATACAGGTTTACAGCCCAGACCAAACAAATTGATGTCTTTAATAGTTTATAGTAAATTCAGAGTTTAGTCTTGAAGCAGGTTTTACAACAGGGAGCACAACTTTAATCTTATTAGGTTAAAAATGATCCTTTTGTTTCTGTTAGTTATATTATCATGATGAAGTATGAGTACAGCGTGTGCTCTGCAGACTTGTTTCCACACATGATACATGAAGACGCTGGGGGGATTAGCCGACCTCAACCTGTGGGACAGAACAGGACGTGGAAATTTAATCTGAGAGCAGGAATTATTTGGTGTTGGGGATACTTAGCTGAGACTTTCCTGACTGTTGGAAACCAGAGATGTAACTTCCAGGCCTCTCTGCTATTGGCTCTTGCTGAAGGTTGAGCAGGTTTGTAGTGAGGGACAGGTCCTTCTACCCGCCCACCTTTTTGCTCTGGATTTCACTAAAAAAAACCGACTCTCCTCTTCAAACCTCTTCCCTCCCACTCTAACACATTCTCCATGTTCATCATGTATGATCCCTCTCACTTTCAGCACTCTGCCTCTGTCTCTGGCTCACACACACATGCACACACACACACACACACAGATCCCGTCCTCTTGCATGTTTCTTTTCACTTACTTTACTCCTCATTTCTCTTTTACAGACTCTCTTGTTACTCATCACTTCTCTCTCTGTCTCTCACACACACACTCCAACTTACTTTGGTGTTTAGCTTCACCTCTTGCTCTCTCACTCTCTCTCTCCGATGAAGCTTAGCCTTGGTTGATCTCCTTTTTGCAATTTAAAAATAAAAAAAATGCAAAAACTGACCCACTCAACAACCCCCGTTCTCTTCCTCTTCTCAAGTTTTTCTTTGTCTTTGTTTACCTCTGTAACCCCTATACCTATCCCTCTTTGGCTTCCAATCAAGGCACACACACACACACACACACGCACACACACACACACACACGCACACATTGGCCCATTGCCCACACACACATTTGGTACTGGATGCATGCTTCTCAGTGTCTGGGGCCTTATTGTGAATGCATGCGTGTTCGTGTGTGTGTGTGTCTGCGTGTGTGTGTGTGTGTGCTTCTGAGGCAAGTTTAAAAGCAGGATTTGGCAGGGCTGAAACTTTATGCTCCACTCTGATCAACCCCCTAGACCTGCATGAAGACAAGGTTATCATGTTCCCCCATCACTGCCAGACACACACACAGACATACACACTATCACTATCGCAAAGACACACACCAACGTGCATACATGCATATGCACACACATTTTCTTTCTTATTTCTTTCTGCTTGCTTCTTACACACATACTCTTAGGAGTCATGTGGGTTATAAGGCTGCGTGTGTGTTTGTGTGTGTGTGTGTGTGTGTGTGTGTTCAGCCGTAAAAAATTGTAGATGATGTGTGTGCTTCGGTGGGGTGGGGGGGGTGGGGGGTCAATACACACAACGGATGCTACAATCCTGCCTTCTGCTGGCCACAAACAGAATTAGAGGTCAACTCAAACACACACACACACACACACACACACACACACACACACACACATAAACATTAAACAGATAGTTTGTAGCATAGTTTAGTGTCCAGTCAGTGAGCAGATGGACTTTAAGAAGTTTGATCACTGTCACCTTTTGAACAACGAATAAAAACATTACCTTGTGGCTTTGTAGCCTGGGAAAAGACGTCTAGAACAGAGTTGAAAAGAAAATCTGCTCACAGAATCAATCGCATATCTCAACAAGAGTCACATCTCCATGACAGTGAGTGATGGTGCTCATGAGAAACAGAGTCTCTATCCCAGAAAAACACTCCTGATTCCAACCACAGGTGTCACTGTAAACAACACAGAGCCCTCAACACAGCTTTCCCTCTTTTATGGTCCATTTGCAGCCTGCTACACAACACTTTTTTTGTGTAAATTCCCAAACATGAACCTAACTGGTCAATTAAACCTTTACAGGACGGTTGATAAAGCCAGAAAAAAATCAAGAGTAAAGATTGACATTTAAGAAAGGGACTGCTCAGGGGTGATCTGGATCCCTTGGGTGCAGGCGCTTTTCTTTGAGTCAATCTTTACACATTGCTCTCTTAAATAAAGGTGAGGAGCCAACCAACCAAAAAGCTTTTTTGGTAAAGAATAAAACGGCCAGTATCATCTTATGACACACTGGTGCACATATAAGATGTTTGGACATTAACTTTGGAGTGCTGAGCAAAGATGACAGGAGGGGATGTTGAAGTATCACATCACATATTCCAGTTTCCAGGCTAGCACTGGTTTTTGTGATTCCACTGACAAAGAACCGGCTCCAGGTGCTAAAAACGGGGAAAAGCACTGACTACGGCCCTGTTTACATAGCGTTTCAAAATATTCCACTCGAGAACGCAAAAAGTGAGGTGAAAAATATCTGACTTTACGTGGAAATGCAGAGGAACTTAAAACGCTGTGGGACACCTGCCAGGCCTGTAGATGTTGACATAACTGAACCATATACACGACTGAGGTTTAGAGGCCAAAGAAGAAGATGATCATCTGGCCCTCATATTACAAACTTCTCCATTGAATGAAGAAATGGTGCAATAGATGCACATTTTGTTGAATGTTTGTGTATATTCAGTAACACGAGCACAACATGGTAGGTTGCTGTTGTTGTACAGTTTGTGCATGGCACAGTGAAAGTTTAATTTGCAGGTTCAAAGCTGAAGGTAATGTCAGTGTTTACAGGGTCAATGACAAAAAGAGGGTCTAAAAACGTATTTTTCAAAAGTTCTTTGAAAATAGATAAAAAATATATTTCTGAGAGAAGAATTATGTTTTCTAACAGATTTCAGTAGTTGACCAACATTTCAAAGTTTTTAGGTTCATAATTTTTTAGTATTTTTAATTTGAGCACCCAAAAATGTCAGGTGGTGCAACCAAATATATGAAAATATATTTATATGTTCCTGTTATTTTTTCTGTGTGAAATTATTGGCAAGTATCTCTCAAGTGTCTGTAGTGACTCATACATTTTTATTTTGTGTGTTTCATTTCTTTTATTTGTGAATAAGATAAATAATTTGATGTTAAAATAACATTTCACATTATTACATTGGTTGTACCACCTGACATGGAAATTGTTCCAGTCACCAATGAAGTGAAAAAACCTTTTTTATCAGTATTTCAGAGAAATCTACAAACTTTTCCACTTGATCACAAATGTCATTTGGGCTCCTCTGGCTGATGCAGTTTCCTGTTTCCTGTTTTATTCTCTTCACTTTAAAATAAAAGTCTAATGTTACGGTTGCACCACCCTGACATTTGACAAGGTGAAAATTACAGGACAAAAGGTTTTTAAATTTCTCAACAGCTTTAAAATTCTTTTTATTTGCAAAGAATGTTTATAAATTTTTCCAAGTTCGTATTTTATTACGGTGACATAAAAATTAAAGGTAAATGTTATTGACTGTAAGTTAAAAATCTCAAATTAATGACACCTATGAACAGTCCTGCCAACGTGGTGGACTGTAAAACCCCCAAACAGGTACCAAAAAACAAAAAAACATGTTATATTTTAATAGTTTAAAGATGTGTTCAAATAAGACAGGTTTCATAGAATAAAGAAATACATGTGATGAAATACGCAATTCATGATAGAAGGAAATATTGCACTCGGACACAAAAAAAGGGACGTCACGTCATTGACCCTACACTAAAAATAATGGCTTGTCGTTTACATGGTTCCAAGAAGTCCCGCTCTGGAGGCTGTTTTTAAAAGTTTGCATTTAAGATCGGCGAATTGCAACACCAGCTTTCGGTTTCAACCTAAAACTGTCATGAAAACAGGGGCTGGGGGTTACTGTGACCAATGATCAGCTGTGGAAAACAGCCATGTTTGTAAAGAAAAGCTGCCAAGTCAGTCGTCTCTTGTTTTGTTGGTGTTCCCTCGATCAGCTCTTGAAATGTTGAAATGTTACACTTGAAGCAGCAATGCATTATCTCTCTCAAATATTAGGTCTATACTTTGTTCTTTCATGTAACAGAATAAAAAGCTTCCATGCGTTCATGATTCTCCTCTGCTCTCTATTATCTTCCTAATCATATACTCTGCTCATGGCAGAGCAGAGTATCATGGGCACACAAACTGTCTGTAAGCACACTGACGAGTAAACTATACCGCAAACAGAGATCCAAGAGAAAAACCACAAGGAAATAGAAAAAAAAAAAAAAAATTCAGATCACCCCAAGGGCCACCAATATAAGGATATCAACAAAGTAAACAGTGTCGCCCTGACCCCAAAGGCTGTAAACCTGGGAGAAACACTGATATGGCTGTACTGATTTTTTATGTTGAATTACATGACTCCAACATGGCTCCAAACTGGTTCTCAGGAAATCTGGGAATAGAACCAACAACACTTCCACCAGCTCTAGCTCTTAATGAGCACTGGTGGAAATGGGAATGACAGTCACTTTAGGGCATTATAAGTCACTTGTATTTTAAATATCATCATTTATCCACCTATGACATGCGGAGTGGTGAAATCTTAACACTTAAAAAAAAAAAAAAATGGAAATACTGATTAACATGAAAACACGTACATTCAAATACATACCCCTGAACTGTTGAGCTACTGTTAACATAATTTTCCAATTAGCAAAGCTTTCTACGTCCTGATTAAACCTCCAGTCTCATCCATCTCCCCCTCTCTGCAGAATAAAAGCAGAGAGTAACTATATTTCTATACAAGCCATTGTAAGTGGAAACATCTGTAGCCTCTGTTGATCTATTATCTTCCTAATCATATCTTCCCAGAGAATAAGTGAAAAAGAAATGAAAGGGATGGTTACAGAGGAGAGAGAGAGAAAGAGAGAGAGAGAGAGAGGAGGTAAATAAAGACAGAGATGAAGTGATAATAACTATGATAGAAGGACGGAGAGGAGAGATAAATATAGCATATGAGGAGAAGAGAGCACTGATTAGACCTGGCTCAGGAGATGTCATTGTTAATTACCACCCCCTCACCCACCTGCACCACACACACCACACACACACACACACACACCATACACACACAGCGGACGCACAGTGGCTCAGCACATGTTCTTCATTTTTCTTTTTTCAATTTTTTTTCTCTTTTTTCAAATATATATATATATATATATATATATATGTGTGTGTGTGTGTGTGTGTGTGTGCGTGTGTGTATTTGTGAGATTATACTCACAAAAATTAAAGACAAACACTAGTGATTGGAAAACACTGCAGACGTGAAGCTGCAGAGTTTCTTCGTGAAGGTTTCAAACATCTCACCTTATTCCATGTAATTCTACATAAAAAAAAAAAAAATCATTGAAATGATCAACTAAGAGTCCTCTGACACCCCTAACGCAAGGAGTCATCACAGCTGGACTTTCAGCGCCAATGAGATCATCATGATGCCTTCTTTTTGGCACACCATAGTTAAACTAGTGCTCCTGCTGCAGGGATGGAAAATAAAATCACTGCATTTGACTATAGCCCTTCCTCACTTAAGTCTCAAATAGGCCAGCTGAACTGTTTTTGTTATTTTGGCCTCAGAGGCAAGTTTATTTGTCGAGCACAAATTGTACACAATGCAGTTCAAAGCACAGAACAGATACATTAAATCATAAGAAGGAAAAATAAAATTATTCCATAAAGCATAAAAGTAGTCTTCAATTAGTTTTATTAAAAATGAGGAGCACAGATAGAATACCTTCAGTTGTCATATCCAAAGCCAAACAGAACTGCTTTCAGTCCAGATTTAAACATTGTGAGAGTTTAGGCCTGTCTCACATCTTCTAGAAGACTGTTCCAGATTTTAAGAGCATAAAACTGTAATGCAGCCTCACCCTGGTTAGTCCTGGCTCTGGGAACCAGCAGGGGACCCCTCCCTGAGGTTCTAAGAATCCTGTTTGGTTCAAATGGCTCCAGTATGTCAGTGATGCACTTTGGTACTAAACTATGAAGTGACTCGTACACAAGCAGAGCTGTTTAACCCTCTGATGCATGAATTATGAAAGTCAGTGTCAGGATTTTCCCCTTGAGTGTTTTTATTTGTCTTAAAGCATGAATAAAGTTTTTTATTTCTTTTTTTTTTAATATTTGTAACTGAGCATTCAACATGAAACAGTGTGAACTTAATTTAAATATGACTTATTTGTTTGTTTGACATTTTTCTTTTTTGGTAATTTCATGAATAATCTTTTTTTAATGCTTTGCGAAACATTTTAACTCTCTTTCATCCATTTTTACACCGGATAATTTATAGTTTTTGCGCTGTTTTGCCCTCAAATTTTGTCTATAACTTTTTTAAAAGTATATATATTTTGAAAAGGATTGAAAACATTTTTTCAAGCCCTAAGAAGAATAAAAATATCCTGACACAGGCTATATGAATTTCCACCACATAAACCACTGAGTTTAGGAGTTTATGAGTTTTAAATTGGTGTCCACTGTAGTGACCACCATGCACCACAGGGTTAAGTATATTCTCTAAATGACAGGAGACCAGTGCAAAAACCTGAGCACTGGACTAACATGGTCCCTGTGATTTCTGCTTCTGTCGACTATAATTACTCTGAGGTCATCAAGCATTTATCAGACAGGATAATTTACTCAGAATAATCTCTGAACAATGGTCTTTAAACTTGAATCCACGCTGTATTTCCAGTAAGAGAACCTTACAAAAAGTGACCAAATGTTCTCTTTTGCCCTGACATGTTCTCCTTTTAGGTCATTTTGGTCTGGAAACATCCAGACATTTACAGCTACTGAAAAAGGAACAGTTGACAAATTCTGAGGTAAATGTCAAAATTTTGAGATAAACACCAAAATTTTGTGGTGATTTAGTTAAAATTATGAGATAAACCAACATTTAAAGGTATAAAGTCAGAATTGTAAGCTTATTTGGTTAAAATTATTAGATTAAAAAATGAAATCAAAAAGTGGAATTATGACAAAGGAAGGTAAAACTTCAAGAAAAAAGTATGCATAAGATAGTCGAGTCAAAATTTTAAGATAAGAATCAAACAATTGAGGTACAAATTCCAAATTGTACAGTAATTTAGTTACAATAACAAGATAAAAAGTGAAATTATGTGATAAAAAGGCAGAATTACCAAACAGTCAAAATTTCAAGAAAATAAGCTAAAAGTTTTGAGATGGAAAGTAAAAATTTTGAGATAAAGTCAAAAATCTGAGATGAATGTCATAACTGAGATAAAAATTCAAAACTGTGAGGTAATTTTAGAAATTTGAGATAAAACATCAAAAACACATGTCAAAACTTTGTTTTCATCTCAAGAATTTGACATTTTATCTCAAAAGTGGACTTTTAATGGAAAAAAATCATCATAACAAAGCTAGTTTTTTTTTGCCCCTTTTTTATAATTATACTCCTGATAATAAAATTTTATCAAGATATTCCATATATCATTCTAGTTTACGCCGTAGAAAATGTTCACTTCGAACAGAAAAAGAGTGTTTTAAATAAATCTATGGGTTAGGAAGCTAGATGGTTCTTTCTCGGGGTTTTTAGAATATGGTCATTCTACTTTACAAAACGCTCAAACGAAATAAAATCAGGCTCAAATGTAGGGGTAGGACAGCATGTCATTAAACTCAGATTATTCCAGTGAACAGGAGAATAGATGGAAAAGAAATAAATAAAGCTATCCTGCCCATTTCACCGCTCTCTTCCTCCCCACGACTTTAACCCACTGCACAATCCAGATCCTGTTAGCCACATTAGCTTGCTCTGCTTGGGCACTCAAACAGCCAAAGAAACCCAGCCGAGTCTCAGGCCTTTCTCAAGCTGTGAATGGAATAGCTTTGCAATTTGTCCTGGCACAAAACAGCATTTTGATCTTAATGAATGGCAAATGGCTACCATTAGAAGTGAGAGGGATTATTGGGAGGGGTTGCTTTATGGCACGTGTGTGTCTGTGTGTGTGTGTCAGTGTGATTTGTTGTGTGTTTGTTTGGCATGTGAGAGAGCACTGCTCTGATCCTTCATTTAAAGGCTCACTGCAGGACCTCTTCATGGGACCCTCAAAGAGATGGGCCATGTTTAGAAGTCAGTTTATTAAACCCACAGCACAATCATGCACTCACACACACACACACACACACACACACACACACACACACACACACACACACACAGCAGAAGCAGCAGCAGCAGCACACAATAACTGCTGGGACTACTGTAAATATTTCTGTGTATCTGACATCAGCAGAGCTTGACAACAACCCCCAGATCTCCTCAGATCACTCATTCTCACTCGCAATATTTCAGTTAAGTATAATATGTAATGGCCATTTGTGTTTGTGTGTGTGAGAGTGTGTGCAGGTAACAGGAGATAATTATTTTTGAATCATACCACTGTAACAAATGGACATAGTGGAGTTTTGGTGCTTTTAGTAGGACATGCAGATTCAGGAGGTGGACTTTGAGCTTTCTCAAAAACAGCTATCAGCTGTTGAGCTCTGTTTCTGATCGGACAATATATTTTAAAGCCGGGATCTCACACTTACTCAATTACACTCACATGATGATAATATACACCCATGACCCAGTCCACTATCAGGCGTATGATACGACATATCTGAACCCTGGATTGAAAGTGAACACAGGATAAAGATCGCAAGAAACCTAGCACACTGCCAACGTCCTCAAAACTCTCGAGCAAGATGTCTCTTTCAAAGGTCCAAAGAAAGATTGAAGTGTGAGAATGTTTATTCCTGTGGAGTTTAAGAAGAATCACACCTGTCTCATATGTAAAGAGAAAGTTGCTATTCTTAAGGAGTATAACCAAACACATCATTATTTAACTAAACATGTAGAAAAGCCTGTAAAGTAGCAGGGGGATGAGCAAACACAATGAGCTGCACAGATAAAGAAAGAGTTCTCAACAACAACAACAAAAAAATACTCTGAGAGCAAGAAAGGAGGTAAATGAAAGAACTGGTCCACATCACTGTTTGGGCTGTTAGCAAGGAGGCTCACAGCCAATGTCATTTGTAATGTGGCCCCCGCCAGCAATCAGCGTCATTACTCCACATCAGGAAAAGATGGGTGACGTAGCAAAGACTACGACCATATTTTATACAGTCTATAGTCCAGATTTAGTGATGTCCATCCTCAGACAATACTGGGGGTCTCAACTGACACCTCCCTCAGAGCAAATATGGCCCAGCTGTCTGAGAAGAAGTTCTCAGGTGTCTGACAGCAAGCATTAAGCATGAAAAGCCAAATATGACTGTGAAAAAGTTCATGATGGAAAGAGCAGTTGTTTAAACCAGGGGTTCCCAAACTTTTCCGCCTGTGACCCCCAAAATAGCAGCGTTAGGGACTGGCGACCCCCTGCTGTGATACAACACTAATGGGACAATCCAAAAACAGACAAAAACTAGGAAAACCCTCCTGAGGATACTTAATTTAACTGATCAATAGAAAATTTACCGACGAATGTGCATTTTGCTGAGTTCACGGCATCAAACTTGAACAAAGAAATGTGAAAAACAGATAAAACATTTTCTGTTTGCATAATTGTATATTATCTTTAACCCTAATTTTTGCTTTTATTCTCACAATATTGGATAAAATGTTCATGAATTATTCACAGTTTTCGATTTTGGGACACATTCCATGACCCCCTATCAATGTCTCGCGACCCCCCAAAGGATCCCGAGCCCCACTTTGGGAACCACTGGTTTAAACCATCAAAAAAAGTTCCTTTTTTTTAACTATTATTATTTTTCTTTTACTCATTTGTTGTTGTTTTTTTGGTCTGTTTGTTTGTTTGCTTGTTTTTGAGCACCCTAAAGGTGAGTCTAGAGTGAATGTTGTTTACAAACATTCACAACAGGAACAAAAATCCCTGCAGAACCTACCTTTAGGAGGCTCCCTTGTGACAACTTTGGATGCTTATTGATGCTCAAGAAATTTGTGTTAGACACCTGTTCTAAAGTGACACATAGTGGTGTGTATGTGGTTTCTGCTGTTTCTGCAGCCAGCCTCTAGTGGACACTCCATGAGCTGCATTTTTTAGCACTGCCTTACCGGCTTCATTTCATTCTATTTGGCGTTTTCTGCTGGAAGTTTGTGGTCAAGCGTTTCTCATTTAGCACCAACATTCATCGATAACATGTCCCAGTAACCACCTGATGGACAAAGTGATATCACATCCATTGTCCAAACATCTGGACACAATACATCGCACTCTCTTATTTTTAGTGTTCTCAGCCAATCACAACAAAATACTGATGTCATCCTTGATTGGATTACACCTGACTTCTGCTACAGGAGTGGTATACGAAACACATTCACTGACAGTTGGCTTGGCTGTTATTAGTTAGTGTGTTTGTGTATTATGCATGATATTTATAGCACCTGAAACCATGAATTAAAAGTTGTTGTTTTTTTCTCTGAATCATTTGAAAGAAGCTTAAAAAATAAATACATTCTGTATGATGTTTACCAGTGATATCAATGTGATATGACACATGAGATCCAGACACCCTGGTTTCAGTCTTGCGATACAGAATTACTATGCATTGCTTCAAGGTCTGGACCAATCAGAGTCAAGCATTTAACACATCCAGAGTTGTGTTCTTGTCAGGATTTTTTTGTTTCTTTTTTTGTTTGTGAGGAAAGTTTCAGATGTTTAGCTGTTTAAAAACAGAACATGAATGCACCACACAGACTGTGCAGTCACTCTGCTGCTCAGTTTCTCCCAGCATCACCTGCAGGCTGAGAAGATGCACGCTGTCTATCCATTCTGTAAATATGTCAGAGCGCAGATGCAGGGTAACTCTGAAGCAGTCTGTCTTTTCTGTGGCTTTGCATTCAGAAGTGTCTTACCATGACTGTCGTTGATTTGATGTCTTTGTCTAATTTCCCGATTCAATCTGTTTCTTAAATTTTGCAGAAATGCTTTATAGTGACTCCAAATGAGTAAAACGTCTCATGCATAAATTATGCATTTTCCACATTATCCTGTTTGTGTGAAAAACGCTTTTCCGGCAAAAAAAAAAAACAGCGATAAAAATAAAACAAACGAGCAGAGGAGTCAAATCTGAAGACGCACGGCGTGGCATTCACATTGTCTATCATCCTTCCCCGGGACATTTTCTGTCACATCAAAAAGCTCGCTGCAAGCACAGATTTAGACATATGTCTCATCACTTTCTTCTTTTTCCCCCAGAATGCAATGAGCACTGATGAAAAGCAGCCATTTTGTTATTTACATGCTCTCCCTCCAAACTCGGTCATGGCTTGAAGCAGCATTTATATTTGTTGCCCCCACCACAATACCCTGTTTTACTCCCCCCTCCCGTCCCAGCCTTTGTCTTTCCTCCCTCTCTGTGTCATCTTTGCACACAGAGGCTGTGTGTCATTTCTGTTTGATGTGCAGAGAATGAATAAAGCAATCTGTACCATCTACATGAGGGTCCCCTAATGTGCACACGGCCACGCAGAGTAAAATATGGGCATCTATATGAATTACACTCCTAACAAATACAGGCCATGCATACAGAAATATATAATGCAACATATGAACCACACATGCACAAACAAATGGGACACATACACATACACACACACACACACACACACACACACACACACACACACACACACACACACAGAGTAAAAAGTGCTGACTGGCTTTCCTGCCTCCTCAGTGTCCTGGGAGCTTTCAGCAGAAATTCCCAAGCTGTGAGGTCGTAAAAGACTTTAGTCTCATATGTAATTCTTCATGTCTTCATTAAAAAGTTTAGATTGTGCACAACAATAAATTAATCACCTTTTCTGTAAAACCATTAGTTTTGCTGAGCTCCAAAAAAAAATGCAGAAATAGTTAAATGAATGGTGTTTTCAGTGAGAAGCATGCATAATTTTTCCGTCCCACACAGCTGTAATAAGAGCTTTACTTTAATCGCTCACAAGCACTCAGTTTATTCATCAGTTATGTCTTTTTAAATTCTATTTTATTAAATTACTATTGCTTTATTCTGTTGATTCTTTATGCCTTACAAAATAAGAAAAAAAAACTTTAACTGCATTTTTCTTTTATGAAATATACCAGCAAAAAAAAAGTGTTTGTGTGTGCACATAAAGTGAGCTACTGCTGTGTAGGGGTGGAGCTTTGAGTATTAATGGCTGTAGCAGTTGTAGATATCAACTGAAATCAAAATTGCTTTTTGACATGTTAAGATTTCAAACTTTCATATCCAGAATGTTATTTTAATTTGTGACAATTCTGAATTAAAGATATCAACAGTTCATTTTTCACTGGTGGAAATGGTCATTGTAAATATCTGTAACTTAATTACAACCGCTGATTACACATACCTGTTACTGAATTTCAGATATGTGCTATGCAATTCCGGGAATCTATAATTACATCTTTACATATGACAATTACAAAAAAAAGGTAGTTAGGGTACATATCATAAATTTATATGGTAATAAGGCCACATATCAGAAATGAAAATGATCATTAGGTAACCGTTCCAATTTTTCTTACCAATCACAGCTTCACTCTGCTAAAACAGAGGATCAAATAAGTTCCATTCAAGTCCGTTTTCAACTCCGACTAGATTTATTCTGCTGTGGTCTGGCTGCATCCCTGCTCCGGCAGGTCGCAGCACATCCACAACAATCCTCTTTTTGTCACATGACAGGGCTGTGACAGGTTAATTGACCTTAGGGCAGATAGAGTGGGGCAGAAAGTCATGCAGGGAGACAACCTGAAAAGAGTCAGTGACTTTCAAAATAAAACAAACTGTGTCAAACTGAGTAAATGAGCATGGCCAAGCCAGGCCAGAACTCAACAAGTTTCAGGTTTTACAGCACAACATGAATGATGGGAGGATCATTAAGGGTGGGAACTCATCAGTCCTGCAACTCCAGCTGCCTGAAGATCTGGTAAGATGCTGGACTGAACATGCAGCCGGTGTGAGTTGACCATAGACTGTTAAAAATATGGATGTAGTCTCCAGCACTTGTCTGTTTCTGATGCAGAGTAATGAGGCCAATTGGGCCATATTGGATATAGCATGGGCTTTGAGCTTTCTTTCTAACAGCCATAGGGCACCCATCTGTCACTTGAACCGAGCCTGACATAGACTTGTGATCCTAGTATCTTCTTAACTGCTGAGTTTGGACACGACACAGTAAATAAATATGTGTTTTAATGCTGTGATAGTCTGTCTTTTTTTTTTTCTTAGCAGCGTAGTGTGGTTTCCAGTCTTCCTGCAGCCAGCTTCAAGGGGAATCCTGATGAACAGCAACTTTTAGCAGCTTCATTTCTTTAAACCACATGTTCCCCTTGGTTGCAGCTTACCCACAACAGTCCTATTTTAGCCAGATGCTGGAACTGTGAGACTTCAATTCACCTCGGGGCAGATGTTGTGGGACATGAAGTTGTGCACAGAAACAACCTGTAAAACACCCAGTAACTTTCAAAATAAAATAAACTTTGTCAAAACCAAATCATTTTAAGCTAAACTGCAATAACAAACCGACAAAATGAGCCAGCAGTCTGGAGGTCCTGCAAGGTGCCAGACTAAACACACAGCAGGTAAGCAGTCAACATGCACAGTAGCTGAGCCCAACCAAAAAAGCATGTGATACAGTCCCAGTTTAAGTGTTTACCCACAGCAGGGGGCTGCCATCTGAAAAGTTTAGGACCCCTGTTCTCCATGTCATCAGAGGAAGAGGTGGGATTTGCCTCAGTTTGTACATACTTTTGAAATGTTTGACCTCCTGCCCAGGTCTATGGGTGTGTTCAGCTTGACTTATGTCAGAAAGAGTGAGTATCTACCTACTGCATAGTTACTTTTCAGATAGATGGTGGCACTCATTTTGGAAATCGAGCATCGCCCTTGATCACGACAAGACAATTTTAAAAAAAGAGGGGACACAATCATTATTAAATCTATAAAATCACCAGCAAATTAGTATTCGATGTCAAAGGATGGATTTCAGAATAATAAGAATGAAAATGTATTATATTGTATTGTTACGTTCTTGCTCACGCTACCAAAATTTGACACATTCTAATTCATAGCTTTCAGTCACGTGACTCGCCCGAAGCCGTGGAGGGCAAAACAATGTTCAAAAATGACAGCGCGTAATGAAACCTCTGCGGACATTAAAAAAAACCTCATTTATCTCACCTTTCAGCGGCCGAGAAGGAGAGATACCGAAACAAGCTAGAAGTGTTGGGCACTTGTGACCTATATACAGCACCAGATTTGGTCTTTGAGCAATTACACACCGCCAGGTCCTTGCTGACGATGAGCAAATTATTACTGGACAAAAATTTTTTAACTGCCTCGAAAGATTAAAAACTATTTTTATTTGAAAAAGTTTTTTTTTTTTTTTTTTTTTTAAATGTCTAAAAATTAAATAATGCCACAGTGTATGCCCTCAATTTTAGCTAGCTAACATTAATTCATTCTGATCAAGGCAGTTGGCAGCTAGGACAACAAACCACATCAAAAACGTAGCAATTAAAGATCCCATTTATAGCTAAAACTATGATAATTAATAAACAGATAAATACACGTTTGTTCAATTGACTGAGGCTTGAGTATTAATTACTTCTTACCGCTGATGAAGTGTTCACTACAGATACGCGTGTATTTGAAGGGCTGCCATGGTTTGTGCTCCCCAGGGACAGAGTTGCAGAGATTTCTCCTCTCAGGGTTTTCTTTTTTTGACGGAATACGATAAAAACACATTCCCAGCTTTCCCTACCGACGGTTTGCACATCCGACTGCACAACAGCTGTCCGGCATTGTGATAAAGGTCATTGTTTTCTTGCGTGTCCTATAGCGGTTTTAGGCTGTAGGTGGCGGGCAATGTTTTGCCCTCCAGGGGGGCGTTCCTTAGGGAGCGTGACGTCACATGAAAGCTATGAATTGTGCGAGACCATCCTGCTCTCTGTACATTATCCCTTAGGTGTTGTACGCTTAGAAAGAGGACAGACCCTCTTATTCCTTCATGTTTTCATCTGGATGTCCACCTTGTGTTAGTGTGCACCCTGTCTGCTGCCCAACGTCAGATGAGTAACCAGTCAGGCTGAAAAAAAACTGTGCCACGCTCAGACTGTCTTTGTGGAAGTGATGTGAAATTGTTCATGTTCCTTTTGGCTCTTGAAAAATTTTCACTTTGACAAACATGACCCTTTAGTAAACCCTGAATGCAACCTTAGTTCAGAATCTTTGTCTTCTCATACTTTTGCACTCCATGAAAGTATTTCAGGATGACATTTCTTACAGTTGAATTTCGTTTTGCTCAAAATCCAGAGAAATTTAAGGTCACAAACCAAAAGGCAATTACTGTGCTTCTCTTCTTATGTGCACTCAGAGAGCGAGAGCTGACTGGGTGGATAAATCTTTGAACTGAGCACCACAACAAAGCTCTGCCTAGAAATGCTTCATTTAATTCAAAACGCCTAAATGGTCTGATAAATTCCAAAAAGGCTTTTGCATTTTGGCCCCCTCTGCTGTTCACAGCAGCCTGTTTGCATGTGCATTCCTACAAAGTCTTAAAAATACAGAAATAACATTCATATTTCATTAATGTCATACAAAAACCTTCAGTTAAAGATGGATGAGCACCACCAGCTAATTGCTTTAAATATGATGTGTTAGCGAGAGACTTTCCTCTGACTGGAGACCATCCATGTGGGGACTGGTGGTTGAGTGTGGTCCTATTTTTCTCTTTCCATTGGAAATATGCACTCTCTTATTCCCCAGTATGTTATCATAGTATAGAATCTTCTCCTGACCATCCAAACCATCCAAACTCCCCTCCACCGCTCCCCACTTCACACGCACAGGAGAAGGAGGCAGCGTGGCGCTGGTGAGGCGGTTTGGGGAAATCAGAGACTACGGCCTGGAGATCCGAGGGGAAATTAGCCAGCACTTAGCTGCACACATGCACACCAGGCCCAGCTGGGAGAGCCAGCCTCAGATCCAGCATGGAGGACATGAAAGACACACCAGCCCTGCTGCCGAAGGGAGGAGATTCTCTCTCCTCTCTCCAGCTTTCCCCCTTTCTTTCTCTCCCTCTTAATCTTCTCTGCATTTGCTCTCTGTCCTCATCTTTCATTCTCTCTTCCTCCCCTCCATCGTTCCCTGACTCTCTCTGAGGTTTTCAAGAATTCATATGTGTGTGTGTGTGTGTGTGTGTCCGCAAAAAGGGCCTGTCCTATTTCTCTGTGTGCGTCTGTGTGCTGTTGTGTTTTTTGTTGAACAAAATGTCCAACAAACATCAAACGCTGCTGGAGTGGGAGATGTTTGGAGGGAGGGAGAGAAAGGGGGAAAAACACTACATGGTGAACAGACTGTTCAAAGGGCCAACATCGCAGCCCTTTGACTAACATCCCGGGGACATAGCTTCACTCTCACACAAACACACACTCACAGGTCCCCTATGAGTCAGGGGTCATAGCATTTACAAGGCACTTGGTGCACAGTGGCATCAAAACAGTCCCCCAGCCAAAGAGAGGAAAACAGAGGAGCCTGACAGCAACATGCAGGGAAAGAGAGAGAGGGAGAGAGAGGTCTGGATTTTTCTGGCCAAAGTGCATGTCAGTACAAATACTACTGAAATAAGTCTGCTGACATTAATATTGTGGTTGTTTAGTTCACAAAACAATGTGTGCCTCAAACTAAATGTCTATAACTTTTTTGGTTAAGAAAGAGTATGCAGATATTTTTATTAAGTTTTGTTTATTTATTTACAAATAACATCCAAACTGGGTCTCCTCCCCTGTGGCTCAGTGCCAGCGGCAGCACATGCTCACTGCCTAACCCCTACTTAAGATAATAGCATGGCTAACAGTTGTAGCTTCTTGAACACACCATTAACTGTAAAAAAACAGCCCAGTGAGCACCTGCAACAATACATGGGAGAAACTCAAGAGCCATACACCTGACTTCTTGCAGGTAAATGAGATATCCTGCAAAAAATTTGTATATTTTTTTTCTCCGTATTACGGCAGCTATCAGCCGCTCAGGATAACTTCTCCTACTCAGTATTAACATACAAAGTGACTTGTACACTGGACGTGTTGTGATTGGCTGGTCCCTGCGCCTACTCTCCGACCAGAAATGTCCCGAGTCAACTAAAACATCAACAAAACAGGCAGGAGAGCGGTCTATGAAGGGGTTGAGGCAGCCATTAGAAAAACTGAAAAGATTTCAAAACAATATCCTGCCTAATCTTTGACAAATACATACCTGTTTGTGTCAATACACCTACGTATGTACCCCTGATAATAACCTAAGAAAAAATATTCCTGCTGATTTCTACTCAAGAAAGAATCACAATCAGAATACTTCATCGATCCCTTAGGGGAAATTGCTTTTTTGGTATACAGTTTCTCCCATTTAGAAGGTGTTAGAAATATAAGAAAGTACAAATATAAGCATAACTGTCAAGTATAAGCATAAGTGTCTCACCCAAGATTGAAACCTAAGCATAGAAATATCAAATAAAATATAATATGGAATAGAACATTAAGTATGTGCAGTCTACCTAAAATGTGTGGTATATACATGATGAGATTGGTGTGGAATATTGCACAAGTACTGACATAAATAAATGATAAATTATGGATATTGCACAGAGTACTGACATAATTATAGGTCATTATTGTACTTGTTATTATTTGTTCATGTTGTTGCTTGAATGAGAAAGTCCAGGGTAAACCTTGTTACACTTAGAGTAAGGAGTTACATAGTCTGATGGCAGTCTGATCAGTCTCATGCTGAAAGTACTACTGTAGCTGACCAGCACATTAAAAAGTGGGTGGGACTCGTTGTCCAAGATGACATGCAACTTGGACAGAATCCTCCCCCCTGCCACCTCTGTCAGAGAGTCCAGCTTAAACCCCCACAATGTCACTGGCTCTGCGGATCAGTCTGTTTAGTCTATTGGTGTCCTCCTCAGATCCACAATCACTTCCTTGGTCTTTGCCACATTGAGCTGCAGGTGGTTAAGCTCACACCATGGACAAAGTTACCCACAGCAGCCCTGTACTCAGCCTCATCACCCTCGCTGAAAGAGGTATAATACTATCTTTATAAGATATATCATGCCATATATTATAAAAGTATTTGTTAAATATGTGTAAATATGTTAGAAACATCTTCACAAAACAGGTGAAAAAAAAATGAGAAATTTAACACCTTGTACTGCTTGAGAGAGGCCAATACAAGAGTTTAGGGGATGAAACCAGGATAATCATGTCACTTTTTTGTGTTCATTTTAGGTGGGGTTTTTTTTCTGTTTTTGTCAGGATCAGCCCGTTCATGCATCCTCACAGCATGGGGTCCCCAGTCTCCCACACATAAGTTGTGGGCCTAAAAGTTGGGGAACCCCTTAGATATAATGTGCACCATCTGTGTATTGAAAAGTCTCAATGTCTTGTTTTTAGCACATCAAATTAACTCTTCTTGGAGAGGAGAGGGTGAGAAAAGAGTTTGGACCAAAGAGAATGATGTCTGTGTCAGTCATTATGCTGCTTAGCTACGTCTGCAGGTCGTAAGAGTTGGTGCTTCGCTGTTTAAATTTTTTATCTCTCATTGTGTGTGTGTGTGTGTGAGAGAGAGAGAGAGAGAGTATCTTTCACTCTTCTCACCCCTCCTTTTCTCTCTCCTCCCCCCTCCTCTCTCCGTCTCCCCTCCCCTCTCTCTGCGTGCCCACGGCCCAGCAGTAATTCTGTGTTTATCAACTCTTTATTATGGCCCCTCGCATCATCATTTACAATGGTAGCATCTGCTCATTGCCTAGCCCGAGCATGGGGCAAATTGCTTTTATAGGAAAAAAACAGCATCACACACACACTCACGCACACACACATGGCAGCAACTGTGCAGAAATCAAGACACCAGGCCCCGGCCTATTTACGACGGCTGTTAACTTTCCCGGCAGAACCCCACTCAAACACACAAACACTTCACTTCTTCTAACAGGATCATATGATTAGCTGGCCACCATCAGCGAATCAAAATGAGTCGCAAATCCAATGAGGGAGCCGTTTTGATTTTCCTTTCATTTTTTTTTTTAAACATCTACCTGACGCCGCAGTGTGAAAAACAAATATCACATCTGGCCGCGCTGCCTTAATTTCTGCGTTTGGCTCTGCCTAATTTAGCTGCTAAAGCAATGTGGGAAACAGTGGGGAAGCAGAAAATGGCAAGACATCCTATCTTTGTTGTTCGCATTTAACACATTAGCATTCCCTTATTGGGAAGTGGGTGAAGAGATGGCAAGGTGAATGTGTGGAGGAACTTAGAGGTGGGAAAGAGGGAAAGAAATAGCACGCAGCTTGTTAGGAGTGATCCTTCCAATTATGAAAAGCTCCTCATCTCCGTCCTGCAGGGATGTGAAATAGCAACTGTGCCACAACAGAAAGTGAAACTGGATTAGAAAAAAAAGAAGAAGCAACCACAGGAGAAAATGCAAAGCCACAACACACTGCATTAAAAAAGAGACACCCACGAAAAAGCCAGAGCAATTAACAAATGCTATGAGGGCAAAAAAAAAAGTGTTAGCATGTCTTTAACTGCAGTGTTAGTTCTGGTGTTACTTAAACTTAAGACCATATTGTTCCCTCCCCCTCGTTGTCTATATGATTGAGGATATTTTCACACCTCCACTCCTCCACTATCTGCCGTTTTTAGCAGCATTCACACTATCAAATGTAGCTCTCTCTTTCTGAGGGGCTGCTGCAGGTTCACCTTCACATTAAATTTTGTTTAAAAAGAACAGTTCTGACTGCCACTGCACCTCAGCCCCATGCTTAACATAGAAAAGGCTGGCTGATGATATAATTCAACATGTCTCAACTTTACATGACTTTTCTCACTTCTGTTTTTATTGTTTCAGGAATTTAAAACTTAAATACTTTTTTGTTTTATTTGAATACATTTCTTTTTCTTTCTTTATTCTTATCCATTAGTGATAATAAACTTGAGAACCCCAGTCCCATTCAAGTCTCCTGACCTTGATATCATTGAGACACTCTGGGGAGATCTCAAACCTGCAGTTCATGCAAGACAGCACAAGAATTTACAGAAACTGAAAGCTTTTTGACAAGATGAATGGGCAGTTTTGCCATCTGAGAAAATAAAAAACAACCACAACTACCACAAAAGACTGCAAACTGTCGTTGGTGTTAAAGGGGGGAATACAAGGTATTAAGAACTGGGGTATGTAAACCTTTGATCAGGGTCATTTTGGAAGTTTCTGTTGTCATTGTGATTTAAAGAGAGTTAACATAGTTGTTTGTTAATAAATGGCTTCCCCCAACCACTTACCATTAGAGAAAGAAAATTTGTTTTTTGTTATCATTAATATTCTCTGAAAATTGGGTAAGATATCATAAATTCTGCCACGGTATGTTAACTCATGAGCACAACTGTATCTTACATGCTGCAGGACACAGTTGTCTGTGGAAACACAAAAAGGAACAGAGGCGGTTTTCAAATTCGCCTACTACATACTAATACCTACTGCAGTATGTAGTAGGCACTGCATACTGTATATAAATGTAGTATGTAGTATGACAGTTCTGTTTGGTCTGTTTTGCAGTATGCTACACTGGTTTCCAGTTTGAGGACCGAAAAGTAAGGAAAAGCTGAGAATTTTTTTTAATTGTCTTTTATTCGTTTTAAGTTATATTAGGACAACTTAATAAATACTGAATCAATAAATTCTCCAGAAAGAAACCTCTAAATTTTAGAGGAAAAATTAGGAATTTTCGGTTTTGAAAAGTCCCAAATTTAACGCACAAGACAGGGTTAAAAGACGTCCTCTGCAGTTATTACAAATGATTATAAGTCCAAGCGCTTTAAACTGCATTAGTTTTACCAGAAGACCTCTGATCTTTGTAATAACTGCAGAGGACGTCTGTGTTTAAATGTGGATGTATGTTGCAGCAAAATTAATCATATTTGATTTTTCATATTATACCATATATTCATTGAAAAATATCTGGAGTGGATTGACTTTTTAATTTTAGAGATGATGGAAAAGCTGTTTCTGATAATGCAGGTATGATTTCAAATATGTTAATAGGATAATTATAACATATACCACGTAAGTTCCCCACTTAAAAGATATTTTTGGGTTTTACACCTGAATTGTTCAGCTGCTTCGCCCAAACTTTCTCCAGTTTCCATCATTTTCAATTCAAACCTGCGTCCAGGCGCTTTGCATTGTGGGAAACAGTATGCCAGGTGGACTGGTCAGATGCATACAGAGAAATTTTCCCGGATCAGTAGGTCATCCAGGTAGTTTTGGCGTACTGCAGCTTTCACATTTGTTCACATACTGCATACTGCATACTGTATTTTGGGCAAATCAGTACGTACTGGTAGTATAGTATGTGAAATCGAAAACAGCCAGAGTTTCATCCTGTTTAGATTTTCATCAGGCAGCTGAAGAAAGAGCTGCGGTGGGTGTCGTTTGACCCACTGGGTGCAAATGAGTCTGATGACAGTAAATGTATGGAAAAACACGTTTATCATCATGTACTTTTACTCTTCATCGCTCAGTACTTTTTAAAGCCACAATGAACAATAACAATGCTTGAAATCTTTTTCACAACACAACAGTAAGACCGACAAGGAAGATAATAAGCGGTTTAGTCAGTGAGGTGTGTTTCAGTCCATGTCTATTAATGGTCTACTAACACAATTTGAATATAATGAAATGTAATCATATTAAAGGTGCTCAATCAAATAAGTAATTCAATCATGCAGTCAAACTCTAATATGTCAGCGTGATTTATCCACATGAGCTGTATGCAGCACTGACACAGCTGAGCATTGGCACTATCAGTACCTTCTATTTCAGGATGTCTTTTTCCTCACAAGGGCCATTTCTTCACTATAAATATTAACTCTGCTTAATGCTTTTGTTGTCTTTACACGCCTGTATGTATGCTAGTGTGTGTGTGTGTGTGTGTGTGTGTGTGTGCTTCTTTTTACTGTGATATAAACTGGATCTGTCAAAACAGATTGACGTGCTTGTTGCAGTCACTCAGCATGACACACTGACATTCATCTTTTCTGGTGTTTATGAGTGTATGTAAGTGTGTGTGTGTTTGCGTGTGTGTGTGTACAGATGGTGGTTGGCAGTAGAAATGGGGGGTTGGGTAAAAGATCTTTGCCATTCATGATTACACACGCGCACACACAGACATCCCCAGCGGCTATGTTTCTGTGCTGAGGGATGCCGTCACCCATCAGGGTCTTTTGGATACACACATACACACACAAACACACACACACACACACACACACACACACACACTCACAAACAGTGGCCCTTCCAGGAGGCTGAGGGGTAACTGTTATTATATGATGATCAGATGCAGCACATCACAAAAAAAGGCTGTGCCGTAGCTTTAGGTTTAAATCCCAAACAAAGTGACAGATAGATTCTCGGTTCTGTCCCATAATATGTGACCAGAGCTCAGTTTAATGTCCAAGTATAGTGCAAAAATAAACCTGCTCTAGATTTACACAGCAGCTATAAAGTGCAGTGACCTCTCTGTATGATATACAGCTGGTTTGTCTGGTGGCCTGCCTGTAACATATTCATAAAGGAAATGATTGAAGAGTGTATATTTTCATATGGAGGCTCACCTTTACAGCAGGAGGCTCTGTGTTGTGGATATTAGGTTTGGGAGTCCCCCCAGTTGTAAGAAGTGTCTCTGCTGGGACTCAGCTCATTCTCTGTGTGTCTCCATAAACTGAGGGAAAGAAAGAGAGAGAGGAGGAAACGAGTGGTGTAGTTATGCACAGGAAGGGAAATGTATGTTAAATTATTGCATGTCAAATTGACTTTCAGAGAGGACAGGCTTCCACTCACAGGAGCCCCCCGAAGCTTAAAGAGTGTGGCTAAAAGGAGACCCTGCAGAACATGTGCAGACCTGATGTAGACCGTTTTTGGTGGGTTTTAATTTTAAGCTTTAAGACGTCTGTTTCCACTAAAACTGACAGAGACTGTTTGGTCATTTCCACGGAATAAACTGCTTGGAGAATTAAAAACATGAAGCACGAATTTTGAGGCCGATACAGAAATGTTGAAAACGGCAATTCCTTCAGTGTCCACTTGAGGCTGCCTGTAGAAAAACAGACACCACATACACAACTGTTGGGGCTTATTTGGGGTGAACCAGTGCCTACAGCACCGACCAGTGGCTGGAGTAGCCGTTTAGAAGGAAAACCCTGTATAAAACAGATACATACCCGTGGTTCAGTCAACCACAGCAGGACCTCTAGCTTATAACTTTTTCAGAAGGTGATTGCACAACGTATCAGAGCAAATTTTTAGTATTGAACACATTTGAACCCACTAGAAAGATTTTAGTTATTCAGCACACTCATCTGAAAGATTACAAAAGTCTGAGAATAGTATACAAAGGCCCAATTCCAATTCCTTTCTTAACCCTCAAGCTCAACCCTCAATCTTAGTAGCCCTCAAAACCAAGTGTGAAGGTCTATCTTGTGACTTAGAAATGGGACACCCCTTAAAAGCAAATGAAATTGTTGTGGACTGTCTCAGTCAATAAGGAAGCCAATCGCAATAGTTTTTTTATAGACATATTTATTGTGTTGGTGCCTGTATAAGTCGACAGTGTCGTATGGTATCAAATAACTTTCCATTTGTGGTCGATATTGATAGCAATGTATTGAGACGTCGATGTCCTCTACTGTAATCGGGCCAGTAGAATAACCATTATCAGCACAAGCATGTTATAGAGGCTGTTATCTTGATAAAACAATTACATTACCACAGAGAAAAATGACCACTTTGTAACGTTAACTAACTTTAACGATAGCAACATGGCTTGTCCGCACCGGACGCTATTGACAAAAGATCGTAAAATAAAAATAAATGTTCTGCAACAACGAGGTAAATATTCCATAAAATGGGTCTAAACTAAGATAATACAATGGTTTTCGTAATATTTATATCTCCATTAACAAAGAAAATACTATATTTGTAGCTCGCCTTCTCTACCGCTTTGGACGCCATGTTTATTTACCGACAATACGCAATGCATTCTGGATGTCCCTTAGTCCCAAGGGTGGTCTCGGTGAATCTCAGTATTGAGGGAGATACAGCCTCAGTCTTACCCCTCAACCTTAACATTCTGAGAATCAGGACAGCACTTACACTTCGCGGGAGTGCGCATTTTGAGATTGAGGGTTAAGATTGAGGGTTAAGACAGGAATTGGAATTCACCCATAATCACAGGACGATATGGTTGTCTGTCGTTTGGATATTGTTTTTATACCCAGCTGTTTTAGGCTGTTTAAGTTGTTCCTGGCTGCTCTTGGTTGCTGCATTTCAAACACACATTTGAAGTGATCCAACTTGGTCCAGCATGGTTTGGTGAACCCTGATCAGGCTGTGGTTCCACACCAAACTGCACTGTAGAACACTTCTCTCAGGGAGTGTATTGATACATGATCACTCAAGAACAGATGATTTTTTTTTTTTTACTCTGTGTTAATGGGTCAAATTTTATATTCTGCCGTTGTTGTGAAGTTTCTCACATGCTCAAGATGCATTAATTGTATAATGCATAAACACAGTTCCTGTGATGCAATGGGTTTTGAAGCTCATCATTATTGCAGCCTTATTGGAAACTCTGTACTCAACCTAGCTTTGTTCAGTTGGAATGAGGCAAAAAAGCTGGCATCAGTCTCTTTTCAAACAGCTAGAGGGCATCCATCTGTAAGCCAAGCCATCCATGTCCTTATATGTTTTGTTGTTCTTCTTTATGAAATACTTCTGAAGTTGTGCAGGCAGTTATTTGGTTACAGATAAACCTTGCTTTGGGCTCTGTCCAAGCCGACAGTGAAGTAGTTACAAGGCTACCAATATGTATTGATGATTATTCAAAAAAAAATCACACCAGAAGAAATATTTTGTGTTGTACCATCTCCTTCCATCTATCTGTCACCCTTTCTCCGCTCATTTACTGACAAGACCAAGCCTGACTCCTGAAAAACATCTCAAAATTTCCTTTGACTTAACCCTTTGAGCACCAAAGTCGCAAAATTGTAACAAGCAATATTGCTGAATTAAACAAGCCATAGCAAATATGGTGCCTCATGTAGTTAGTACTCAACACCAGGGGATAGCAGACATCTGTAACTTCAATCTGAGCAATATTTGTGGGCGTGTTTCTATTCAAAATTTTGAAGTTTATTTGAAGGACACTGCCCCCCTGGTTGATGAGAATCCTTTGGCGAGAGGTCTGTTCACCGTTGATGAAGTATTTCACCAAGTAATAGTAGACTCAGATTCTGAAGAGGAATATTCACCCTCTGGTGAAGATTTCTGGTCGTCCTGTGAGACAGATGTGACACTGCTTTTGTGCGTAGCAGCAGCGAGTCCATTTGCCATGTCAGTCCATGAGCAGCACATACTGGAGCTGATACTTTGCTCCACTGTGGCAGGAGGGGACGAGGTGGGTGAAGCAGGGGTGGTCAATGTAAAAATGTAAAAAAATGCAGAAACAGCAGCAGACATGCCATGTCTGTTGCTATACTCCACAGATGTTCTTAGATGTTCTGTACTTCAGTGACTCTACTTCCATCTCAAACTGGGTCCTACAGATGATTGTCCTCATAAGATGTGGTAGAAGCTTACAGAACATCCGTAAAAAAATATGCAATCCAACATGACTGCGCGGTGATGTCATAATATGCAAATAGGATAAGTGAATTTACTCCGATCACAAACTTTGGGTCATACTGATGATTTTTCTCACTGACTGTATCCCTTTAGTCCCAAACATTTTCAAGCTACAACCTTTGGAAATAGTGATTTCAAAACTGAATATTTAATAAAGATGTTCATTAAATGGTGTCCTAACTCGTAGGGGTCCACCATGTGACAGATTCATACAGGGGTCTCAAACTCAAATTACCTGCAGGCCACTGAACATCCAATTTTGTCACAAGGGGGCTGCTTTAGGTGACCCCCTCCTTAAAAAAAAGGTTCAACAATTTGAGCAAATACTCTCCCAACATGAATTATTGTACAGTTTGGCATACATTTGGCTTTTCATTCTTGGTGGGCCCCAATGCTTTTTGCGGCTCTCACTGAAGACGGGCATCACTAAGTCTGGAGCTGTTCTTTGATTTAATGTCTCCTTTCTTGGTCTCTGGGATACATTTCATCGTGCTGAGAGCTCTACGTTTCACTGAATAATCTTGCGTGAGGTTCTGCTCCTTGAGAATGAAAAAGTTTCTCTTTGCATATGAGACAGGTGTGATTCCCCTGAAACTCCACAGAAATACTCATTCTCACCCTTCTCCTGAAACATTCTCTGCTCATCATTAACCTTAGTTCTAGTCTTGTGCCGCATTCAGGGTCAACTCTAAAATCAGACATTTCTTCCTTGGTCCTTACAGCAGGTTGAGCCACTAAAACAGCAGGGCGGATTTCACTTTAAATGGATATCTAGATACGGGACGGATGGAGTAGTTTCATGGGCCATATCTGGGCTACGGGCCATGAGTTTGAGACCCCAGGATTAAAAAAAGTCAGGTTAAGAGAAATTGAATCCAGGACTATCTCTCCTCCACTTCTCCTTGCTTAATCAGCAGATTCTCATGCTGAGGGTTGGTCTTCTTGGTCACACACACACACACATGCAAAAGGTGAGAAAGTTGAATCCACACACTATCACACTCTGAGACACAGATCTTGTTTAGAACAGAATCCCCTAACTTGAGTAAAGGTGTGTGTGTGAGTGTGTGTGTGTGTGTGTGCGCGCACGGGTGTAGAGCTGACATTGTTTCCCTTGTGGGCTGCAGACAACAAACAAGGTCCCTGGTGGATTTTGCTAGGAGAGAGGGTACGAGACACAAACATACACACACTTTCACACACAACACAGACAGAACACACACAACTCTCAGATGTCCTAGCTGCTTCATGGCAGCCACGGCCATCTGGTTTATGTAACCAACTCTAGCTGTGTATGTTTGACCTGTGTGTGTGTGTGTGTGTGTGTGTGTGTGTGTGTGTGTGTGTGTGTGTGTGTGTGTGAGAAAGAGAGAGAGAGAGAGCACTCGGCAGAGGGGTGAAGGATTTGGATGTACGTTTGACCTCTAGATTCTTTATTGTGCTGCCACAGCCACACGCTCTGCAGCCTCCAGGGAGTGTCCTTGTACGTCTTCATTTCAGACAGACCAAGGAGGGAGGACGAGGAGAAAAGAGAGTGAGAGAAACCAAAAGTGACTGAGGAGAGGAGTCCACGGGAAGTGGCACACACACACACACACAAATGCAAACAGACACGTTCTCGGGGACAAAATTATTGAGCAGAAAGGATGAGACGCGGAGGTGACCTGGCTGAGCTCAGGGTGAATCATAAACCATCCCTGTGTTTTATTAAAACGCTTGCATCCTCCCATTAAATCTCCCAAACACCAGCCAAAGTTCTCACTGTTCACACTCTTCACACTCCACATGTGTCTGTATGTGTGTGTGTGTTTGTGTAGAGAGAGAGAGGGCAAAGTGAAGGGACATGAGCCTTCTAATAAAGACTTTAATCAACATCACTGAATGTGTTAGCAGGCATATGTAAAACCTGTAAAGGTTCTTCTAACATAGTTTTAAAGGCCTTTGAAGAATGTGTTGGTTTATAAAATACAGGGCTGCTTTTGGAGATTAATACAGTAGAAGTATGTTAGTATTTGGAAACCAAGCCTACTCTTCAGTAAACAATTAACATGTTGATCACCTGTATGATGTTTTACAGGTTTTCTCTGAAACCGCCCTGATCTGCCAAGATAAAGGTGGTGTTTTCGTGGACTTGGGTATCCATATCATTGGCCAGCTTTAGCTCAAGTCAAAGTACCTGCCTCTCTTTGTGTGCATACATGTGTCCTAGGGCTGGGGTATATCCTAAAGATGCTGCATATATCCTGGGTTGTTGCAAGTGCAAGGTGCATGAAATGACTTTGTCGTGACCATGGGTTACAAATTACCAGGTGTAGTTTTGCTCAAAAGTTTACATACCCTGGCAGAATTTATGATTTCCCGACCATTTTTCAGAGGATATGTGTGATAAAACTTTTTTTTTCTGCCAAAAAGTATCCCCCTTACAATATGTCAAAAAGCACAGAAACAAGCCTCAAAACTTCCGGAACAGAGTCATTCAGAGTGATGAGACTAAAATTGAACTTTTTGGCCTCAACCATAAATGTTACATTTGGAGAGGGGTCAAGAAGGCCTATGATCCAAGGTACACCATTCCTACTGTGACAAACAGAGGTGGCTCACTGATGTTTTGGTGATGTGTGAGCTACAAAGACACGGAAACTTTGTTAAAACTGATGAAAGGGTGAATGCAGCATGTTATCAGAAAATACTGGGGCGCAGATGGCCTAGTGGATATGGCCGTGCACCATGAGGTTCGCCCTCAAACGGGTGGCCCGGGTTTGATTCTCACTTGTGGCCTGTTTCCCGCATGTCATTCCCCACTCTCTACCCCCTTTCATGCTCCATCCACTGTCCTCCACTATCCAATTAAAGGCAGAAAAGCCCCAAAATATCTTTAAAAAAAAAAAAAAAAAAGAAAGAAAATACTGCAGGAAAATTGCCCCTCATCAGCCCAGAAGCTGTGCATGAGACATACGCGGACGTTCCAACATGACAATGAACAAAACACAAGGCCAAGTCGACCTGCCATTGGCTACAGCAGAATAAAGTGAAGGTTCTGGTGTGGGCATCTCAGTCTCTTGACCTTGATATCATTGACCCACTGGGGGGAGATCTAAAACCTGCAGTTCATGCAAGACAGCCCAAGAATCAAAGGAACCTGGAGGCTTTCTACCAAGAAGAATGGGGAGTTTACTATCTAGGCATGCAAACTTTTTATGAGGGTCATTCTGGTACTTTCTATTGTCATTATGATAGTTGTTAATAAATGGCTTCACCCAACCACGAATCATGAGTGAAAGAAGAGTTTTTGTGTTTTCATTCATCTTCTCTGAAAAATAGCCAAGAAATCTTAAATCCCGCCAGGGTTTGTAAACTTATGAACACAACTGTAAATGTTCTAAGATGTTGGTATGTAATTCTCTTCATTTCACTGCTTAAACTCTTAAACGCTGGTGTTCCTCTCACTCCCCCGCTCATCCAGCAAACTCTGTGTTTTTGTATTAAGAGAGGAGGGAAAGCGCTTGCATATCTCGTCAGTCGTGGGTTGTGGGTTTAGGGGGCTCGTTTTCTGAAGTGTAGTTGCTTATTTGGGGCTCCTTTGCTGCCTGTATGAATCTTGCATGATTCTGCCCCAGCTCTCCACAATGACAAGAAACAACATATACTTAAGTTTTAGTTTCACAACAAAATATTGCAACCCACAAGGTTATCAAAAAAATTGTCTACAGTGTCACTTCAAACTTATGTTAACATCTAATAACAGACCAAATGGTTGTAATCTTATAAATCTATTGAGACAGTCATTTTATACATTCAGCCAGATAAATAAACCTCGATGAATTATTTTAATGGTACTAAAAATATGTTACTTTACTAAGTTTAAATCCAACTGACAGGTGTGCTTGGATCATTATACTGGTGTAATTTTATGCATCAAGCCACTGAATAACATTTATAGAGTGATTTAGAGAAATCAGAATATTTATGTATATATTGCTACTGCTATTGCAGTACAACAATAGCTGTGGTCCCATTTCACTTCTCTCACAAAACAGATACAATATTTCTGAAGTTTCTATGAAGTACAGTTGCTCCTTGCAGGTGTTTTCATTACCACCGGAACTGCACACAACTTGCTTGAAATCTAGTCTTGTTTTTTCAAATTCTCGTTTAGTTTGTGGAAGTGGGAGAAGGATGGAGGACTGTAAGTGGCAGTAACCATGGATATCATGAACATTATAAGAACTTAGCTGTCATTTTGATGGGTGTTACTGTTGTTGCTGATGTCAACAGACAAATGCAGAGGGCATTCAAATATGAACACCAAAGTCCATATGTGTGACAGCAACTACGTACTAAGGACTTTTGGGAGAGGGTCGTGGCTAAGGGGTTCACTGATGTGTCCGGTAATGTTTTTTTTTTTTTTTCTAATAAGGTGTTTTCATCGCACTTTTGGGATAAAGTTCAATCCTGAAACTTCTGAAACACCACCTCATGAAACCATAAAAACTGTTTTATCACAATTTGAGAGGGTTTTGAAATTTTGGTGGTTCCATTACAATTTTTCATGGCAACTGTTACGACCTGGTAGTAGCTAGGGGTAGGCAGGCAGAACATAAATTTATATGCCCAGGACAAGATGGTCAAAGAAAAATAAGGCAGTAGAAAAATGGTCAATGAAATGTATTTAATAAGTAACTCAAGTCAATAATTGCAAACAGGACAACTCCTCATCAAAACCAGAGGGAAAAAACACGGTTTTAAATAAAGCTGTCTGAATAAACCCAAAAGAAAACAGTACTAAATGAATATCACTCACCACTGAGCTTCTACTTTAAACCAACACAAAAACACAGCTCTAAACACACACCCAGCCACACAAGGCGCAGTCAAAAACCACTGATAAGTTGAGAGAGTTGAGAAGGTTGGCTGGTCTCTGCAGCTGAATCTTCCACACACAAGTGAACAAAGAAACTGAGCAGCCAACACTTCTACCTGGTAGCTCCTCACAGGTGCTGCAGATCCTGTAATCAAGCTTCACTCACTCACACCCACACTCACACGCAAGCTCACCACACAGGTAGACACACCCTCATTAGAAAACACACCCACATGAGAACACACGGCCACATGAGCATGCACACATACATGAGCATACACATACTCATGTAACAGCGACATTTAAGTTTTGCACAATTCTAGGTGAAATGGAAAGAGGACATATGACTGAGAGGAAGAGAAGGATCTTTTGGAATCAATGATAATTTGTTGAAAATAATGTTGGACAAAAAAAAAACAAACTTATACTTGCAAATGTGACTGATGGGTGTCATATCATTCAACTTTTACATCAAGCAACATGAAACTGACACCAGGCTCTAAACCCCTAAACAAAATGCATGCTTGAACTCATTCAGTTTCATGATACAAGTCAGAAAAAGCAAAATCAAAGGATTCATCAGTCACGACATTGACTTCAGTATAACAGCAAACAGTCCATCCCCTCACTGTTGTTTCCTTACAAATTTCTGGGACAATCCATTTTATTTTCATAGCCCATCTGCAGGTCAAGCACAGGGTTGTTCCTGATTCTGTAATGTCACCAACTCTTTTTCCACATTACACTATCTGTCTGAAAACAAAGCACGCACATTCCCCAATTGAAGAAGCTTTTGACCCAGATGCTATGAAACTTTGTCTCATGAGTTAATCAGAAATCTGGCCTTCCTGCATGCCAGTGGAAAAGGGGATATATCCATCCAGGCATTAGCATTAGAAAGGAAGAGTCGGTGGAAATGAGAGGAGAGGAGAGATTGTTTGGCTGCCATCTTAACAGAGTGTGCCTAGCCAAGCCCGGCCAGGAGAAAATATAAACCCCCGAGAATAAGGCTTATTTTGACTGGTGGCCAGTTAGGGGATAAGACTCTGCAAGGGAGGTGTGTTTGTCTGTGTTTTCGTGTGTGTGTGTGTGTGTGTGTGTGTGTGTGTGAATCACTGAGCACGCCTGCCATAAAAGTAGCCAGCCAGTTTACGTCTGCACGTCTCAGGTGTATATGTGTGCCCAAATCTGTATCTAAAGCCTTCTCCTCCTCCTCCATTTCCATAAGGATAAATGTCATTAGCCAGGCAGCGAGTGGCAAACGCTACTTTTACTCAGCGCGAGTGAGAGGGGTGACTTTGTCCCCAAGAGAGAGAGTGAGAGAGAAAGAGAGGTCTGATACATGGACCAGACACAAATCCTCTTAGCCCGAAGAAAAAAAAAAAAAAAAAAAACGGGCTTTTGGGTGGCAGCTTAAATCGGCCATTGTGGCTCTACTTTGAAACTTCCTCTGATGCCTTTCTGCCTACTGCTAATGTAAATAAATGAGCCCCAGAAGGAAACTAAGGAGGAAGTGAGGGCAGGAGGTAGAGGGGGGATCATATTCCTCTCTAACTGGCTTGACAGGCTACAGCACCTTTCAGAGTGAGTGGCTGGGCTGGTGGGAGTCCTTTCTGCAAGGAAAGACAAGTCAGGAAATCCTCTAAAAGAAAGACATTTTCTCCTTTCAGTTCAATATTTACACTTGGGATTGGAGGGAATTTTTGATTTAATTTTATGAAAATCCAAATCTGCGGTTGTGGCAAAAGACTCAGTGCCATCTCTGCTTCAGTGAAGGACAAACCTGAGCTTTTTTTTTTCTGGAGCCTATCTTTCAATACTCAAATATCACAATTTCTGTTGCACATGTGCACAATGACCACGCTATGACATGCCTTTGTGTTTCCTAAATCAGGATTTCAGCTTCCCTGACTCCTTTAAACTTAAATATGGTCTTGTTTAATATCAAGAAAGAGAGACCCTTAGGGTGAGACTGATTGTTGCCTTGCAGTGTTCTTTAATTTCACTTATGTTAGAAATGGTAGAAACCAGCAAACAACTGTCAGTCAATCAGAGTGGACAATCCCAGCACTTGCAGCTTGTATTCAGTACAACACGGCAACGTTATCAACAATGTCAGGGCTTTGGCTTAATGTCAAAGTTGGTCATTTTAGATCCTCTGACTCTTCAGAAGGTTCCTGTAAGGACTTTGAGTTTTCCCAACTTAAAATGAGATGATCAGCACCAGAGCGTGTTACTTCTAAATGCTATTTCAAAGTCAAATCTTGAAAAAGGACTCAGAATTGAGGAGCCCCACCATTTTTATCATTTCAGCAATTAGTTTGTTCATGCTTGATGTTGCTCCAAGTGGTGAAGATGGCTTCATGTTTGGCGTCAACTATCCGGGACCGATGTCCATTTTTGGTAAACTTCCCTCTCCATCCATCTCATAATGTTCTCAATGTGATTAATATCAGGGGAACACGCATGACCCCCCCCCAACTGTGCCGTCTACAAAACATCTCAGTAGGATCTCCTTGTCATGACAGAACATTGGACGCTGTAGAGGTTCAACTTATTCTACTAGAAGAGTCAAACTTTCTTCCACCTTTCAATGTCCCATTTTTTCTGCTGTCTGTCAAAGTCCAATTGAGACAAGGCACTTTGAAGAGGTTTTTATTTTTAAAGCTCTTTTCTCTCAGACGCCGTCTGGTGGTTATTGGGTTGTAGTCGAATCCAGTAACGGCCTTACTTTGGGTCGAGGATGGTCCTGTGTCTTGACTTCCAATCAGGTTCTCAGTCCCAGTGTGTGCAACTGACATGAAATCAGGTTGAGGCCACGTTTTTGGACAGAAATTTGTTTTTTAAAGGCTGTGATTTTAAACTTTGATTGGTTGATGAACAGACCATTTTACTGTACTGGGCTGGACTGTCAGACAGAAAAAGGAGGCCAGAGCAGACGAAAACTAAACAGGAGAGAGCAAGAGCTAAAACAGTGGTTAAGCCTGTTTACTGTTAATCACTTATTAATAAACTCTCAAGAGGTTAGGAGTTTATCACAGAGAGGAGATCCTTGCACTACGATGGATCAAATCTGGATGATATCACTTTATTCCAGCTGAGCTAAAGAAGCATTTCTGTGGATGCTGTGATGGTGCAAAGGTGAAGGCAAGGAGATGGAGATATAAGCTTTTTCTTCTATAAGTCATCATGGGAAATGTCAACTCTCTGCCAAAACAAATTGATGAACAGGAGACATTGGTGAAGACCCAGGAAGTAAACCATGAGTGTCGTCTCATGTGCTTTACTGAAACCTGGTTGAATCAAAACATCTCTTACTCCTGTGTGGATCTACCTGGATTCACTCTACAGATGTGAGAGTCTGCAGAGGCTAACGGGGTGTACCCACCAAAAGCGTCGAAAGCGAGTGTACTCGCGCGACAAGTAAAATTGCGTCGCGCTAGACGCTCGAGTTTAGACGCTGGTACAAATAGGCCAAATATGCAAAATTCGCTCGCTGCTCGCCGCGGCATCGTTGCAAGAAGAATCCAAACTTTTCATCATATCATTTCATCGTGGAACATGGCTCCGATTACCACCATCGCTGCTCTGTACCTGCTGTGGAGAAGTAATCTGCGGGCTCAGCGCCGTCGTCATTCCTGGGTTCATGCTACCCTACAGAGGTGATGTGAGCTCGGTGAGTCCCACCGTCTCTTGCAGAAGCTGCGTCTGGACAGCGGCAGGTTCCAGCGGTACTTCAGGCTGACTGCTGCCCAGTTTGAAGAGCTGCTCAAACTGGGTGCCAGGATCTTCCGCCTGGACACCAACCTCAGGCGCTCCATTCCAGCTGCGGAGCGCCTGTCTATCTGTCTCCAGTGAGTCTCCACTTAGCAGAATGCTCTGTGTCAGTGACGATATCCACGCTGATTTGCTGTCCCGGCGCCTCGAAACGCTCCACGCCCCTGATGGAGCGTCAATTCGCAACTTTAGATTGACTTTGTATGTAATATCGTCGAGCGACAAATTGTCAACGCTTTTGATGGGTACACACCGTAAGGTAAGTGGCAAGATGAAAGGTAACAAACCAAACCCAAATAACAAAGCCTGGATCACAAGCGGTGTCAAGGGAATTCTCAACCAGAAAAAGAAAACCTTTAGAGAAAGTGACAAAGAATGGCTCAAAACGGTGCAACGTGAGTTGAAGAGGAGACTGAAGTTCCATGTGATGTCATACATGAATCTGCTGCCAGGATACAGACTCAACATCCTGAGGCACTCATGTTAATCTCAAGAGACTTCAATTATGTCACCCTCTCCTCCCACCTGACTGGATTTACACAGTTTGTGAACTGTCCGACGATAGAGAATATTTGATCTGCTGTATGTCAATGTGAAGTCATTAAACTGATGCCAAAAAAAAAATCCACTTCAGTCTTGGACCCTGTGGAGTTGGAAGCTGACAAGAGAATTATGGACAAACTGTAGTCTCTAATTGACTTTTCAAATTATTTTGTTCAACTGTACCTCTACTCTTCTAAGCGCCACTCAGTGGCAGCTTTCTGCAGCAGCATTGCATGTGTATTTTCCCTTGTGGGATGTATAAAGTGTATCTGATCTTCTCTTATCTTAAGCTGTTTGTGCTAATGTTCATTGCAACCTACATGCAACAGTTATACCGCACTGCTCTGTTCAAACCTGAGTCCTTCAATAAAACTAAGAGCCGGGTTATGTTTGCTCTGCTTGGTGAGGTTGAAGTTGGTAGATGAGTGCTGGTAGGACATAACCAGGATTCACTAATGTTACAAACATATTTAAAAACATGAGAATTGAGCAAAATGTAACCAACTCTCATGTTTTTTAAACATGAGCCACCTACATGTAGCCACCTATTAAACTATGGCACAAATTGAGTGCACAAAGTTTGGTTGTCTGCACATTTCAGACGATAAAGTCACTTAACTGTTCATAAATACATTACCTTGTCGCTTTGCATCTTTAGAAAAGTTGCCTTGAACAAAGAAATTAGGGTCAAGAAGACAATGTGCTCTCCAAAACAATCATGCCTCAGAAAGAGTCACATCTTAAAGACAGTGGGTGATAATGCTCATGGGATACCATTGTCATCATAGAGTCTTCAATTGAAATAGAAAGAGATAAAAGAGTATGTGACTCATCCATGTTTCTGTGATTAAAACATATTTGGTAGGACTTCACATAAGCTGACATACCCGTATGCTCTGCAGGATTGTCCTTCGCTGTGACCCAATTGCATCATATATTCCTATATTGAGTTTACATGCTCCTTTTAGAACAACCTTTACATAAACAGCCCAATCACAGCCGCAGTCAGCACAAGCGTAGCTGGAGGGCCTGCATCAGTGAGCGCACAGACAGAGACCATCATGTTCTATAATCATACCATTGTACCATATTCATATTACAGGCACATACACTGATCCACCATGATCAACCACATGCCGCAGACAGGGAGGGAAAATCAATGAGCTTAATAAGAAGTGACATAAAACAATACCAGATGGCCAATCAGTCCTCAAATATTGGATGTTACTGTGGGAACCCTGCAGGACAATGCTTTTTTATTCATTTTTGCCTCAATGTGTGTCAGCCCCTGCTGCTCGAACATTTCAAAAAGCCTCAGCAGAACAACCAAGGAACTTTTTTCTAAAAAAAAAAATCCTATCTCTGTAAAATGTTGACTTGTTGCCATTTTAGGATATTCATTTGCATTCAGAGTTCAGCTCAAAAGACAAGAATGAAAGGAAATAGTTCAACTCCAAAATGCAAAGTTGAAAACAATTAGAATGAAAAACCAACTTCCTTTAGGGTTGTTTCAAAAATCATTTGTTTTAAGAATGTCAAAGATGATCACATCTATATGATCACACTCCTTTTCAGAAATTTTTTCGAGGAAGTCCATTTCCCGTTTCAAGACGAAAATAATTTGATGATAAAGCTTAGTGTAAATTCAGGAAGACTGTCTTTAGGCTCACACTCTCATACTTTTCATTAATTCACTCCTGCGCTCTCTCATCAGCTGACCAGTGGCGTGTAAGCTTTTCTCTCTATCCAATCACATCTTCACAGCTGTCATTTGTAAACTAATCAACTCAAAGCTGCAAAAATTTAAAATCTTCCTTCTCTGCCTACCAGCTGTCTTGCACCACGAATGGTGACCTTCCTCCTCCCTGTGCTCCACTAGTCTTCATCACCCCGGAACTCAGCTTCAGCTCTGCAATCCTCATCAGGATCCAGCTCTCCAAAAGACTCTTTATCACCACCAGTGTCTGGACTCCATTGGGGGGATTTTCATAACATCATTCCCCCACACACATTCATTTTCTAAGTTCGATGGGGTCTGACTGCCAAACTATTAATTGTGCATCTGTAACATTAAATCCCCTCATAATCTTTCTGAAGTCTATGTCTCTCCTGATTGAATCCCTTTAAGATGATCCACCATAGAATATGTGGTCTCTGAGCTCCTGGGAGATACTTGTGATCTTACTTCTGCTCAGTTAGATCTTTTTACCATTTTAAAATTCACTAATTCACATAGTTTGATAAGCTGTCACTGGAAACCACAAAAATAAGGATATTCTGTAAATTTGTATGTTAATGTGTGCAATTGTTGTGGTGCAGGTTTAAAATACTCCTTTATAGGTAACATTCATTAAAACCAAAATCTATTATTGCTTCAGTGTTTTGCTCTATGTTTAGCTTGCTAGGCTCCACAAATACTGAAAAACTTTATAACATTTCATTCAGGTACACTCTCGTCATAGATTTGAACCATTTATTGCCAAATGTAATACAGTTATAGTTGGCGTTACAGCTCTGGTTTCAGAGTACTCCCTGGGTTAGCCAAGCAGCCTGTTTGAGCTTTCCAGGGAACAGGACACAAACTTTATACATGAATATAATACATTAATATTATACATGTATACAGACTTAACAGGAGGAGGTTGGGGTGGAGGAGGTAACTTCGAGACGCAGCAGTGTGGTGCGTAGCAGTAGCAGGAATAGTTGTGAATGTAGACATGTTTAAATACACCGCCTTGTTGGTCGACAGCGAGCTGTGATTGGTTAAGTGGAGAGGTGTGACTCGAACGTCAGCCTGTCAGCTGGTATCAGCTGGGCGTATGACTTCCGTGTCCTGCATGAACTAACGCGAGCTTCATTTTTTATGAAAAAACAAAACAAAACAAAACAATAATTTGAATGTTTTTCACTTCTTTTTACCCCCTCAAAGAGAAAAATCTAACCTGTCTCTGCCTTCAACAGCATCATTGAAATCCGTCTGAAGTTCTGAGGTGGTTATGAACAGCAGAGAGGGGATCATCAGTGGTAGAGGATCTGGATTTGGATTTGTTAAGCTTCATCACTTGTCACTGTTGATGTAAGGCTCACACCTGCAGAGGCTTCCATGATTAAATAAACACCATGCTTTCAAAATAAAAGCAACATATTTCTCTCTGTTTTTTTTTTTTCTTTTATCTTCTAAGTTATGATCGACCTTGTGTAGGCCACAAAAGGACACCCAAAGGGCTGAATGTGGCTTGCAGGTCTTAACTCAGGTCTGGTCTAAACCACAGATTGTTTAATAAATGGACCTGTGCATCGGACATGTGATCTAGACCAATCTTGACCTGAAGAGCAGACGGTGAAACACTAATGGGGGTACAAATGCCTCACAAAATTAAAAAAAAAGAAGCACTAACAACTGCATTTGCCATCTATTGCTGTAAAAATACAAACGATTGGGAATGATTATACTCGACAAAAAAAAAAAAAAAGAAACACACTCAATCGTTCATTAAGTCATCATTTTCATTGAGCAGCATTGGATCATTTGGTGGGCCTCAAAGGCCTCATCAAAAACCAAACATTCACCCAAACATTGCCCATTTTTTGTACAACCCATGGTTTACACAAAAACACAAGTCACAATTCTTTTCTATGTTGTGTGTCTTGTTTTTTTAACATGACTTACTTTTTCAAATGCAACAGTGAAGTTGGAATTTGGGGCCAGCATCTGCCTTCAGTGGCATGTGTCGGTGAAAAGCATCAGATAATAGGTGGGTTTTAAAAAGTTTTTCCACTTGTAGACCATTGAATCCAATGCCTGCTTTGTGATTAGTCCATATCATCCATACACTTTAATGACAATCTGTTTGTCCTTGGCCTGCAGATTCTTCCTTCATTGCTCATATCAAAGTTTAAAGCCCAGGTTACTTAGACCATGGCTATGGCTTCTTTGTCATTTACCCACTCTTTACAATCTGTAGTGATTTGATTTTTATTATTCTTGTAAGACTTGTCAAACCTTTGCCTTTTCTTCTCTCTGCTTTTACACAAAGAACTCAGCCACCTGACACTGCGCTCTGAAGTGCAGCCAAGCTCTCAAACCCTTCATCCAGTGCAGGGCAGCCTATCAGGGCTCAGAGTTGAAATACACAATGAAAAGTGAAGAAGATGACATGAGAGAGGAGCTGTGAGACAGTTGGACTTTGTGGCATTGTAGTTTAGACTTGTGAGTGCCTCAGAACAGCCAAAGTTTGCGGCTAAAGATGTTTTATAAATGTTTGCGAGACGATCCCTCCTCAACTGTCAGGGTTGTCAGACTTACATTTGCTTTCTGCAAATTCTCTTTTGTTCCCCGTCATGCACCGGCAGCAAACCACTGGAAATGAGTGGGGGATTCATTGCCCTTTTAGAAATTCTGACAAACAACTACTCAACCTTACAGGGGAGGCTGGCTACGGCCTGTTGAGTAAAGCAACTTCATTGCTATTATAATGGGCCCGCCATTCATTCCGAGGCGAGTATGTTTGCTTGCTGCTATCTTTCTCTCTGTCAGTCGCTCTCTCTCAGCCCCCTCATGTCAGTGAGGTTCACATCATCCTCGTTAAGCGTTTGTCTCCAGTCTAACTCACAGATGATTATTCATTTAGCCGCTTTAGACAGCTCCCGTCAGCCACAAGGACTCCGCTCATCCACCAAGGGACAAATCAACTCTCAGTTTTTCCTCCTCCTCCCTCCTCCTCCTCCTCCTCAGTTCTTTCTCTACTTCCCATCTCTCTTCTGGGCTATTACATCGAGTGTTATGTTTACTATAACCCGCATGCTTGTTAATTATAAATCACCCGGCCCTCTTACGTTCTATTAATTGGTTCCCTCCTCTCTCGGTCTACGCAGAAGCGGCAGCAGATAAATTCAGGTACAGTGCGGCTTCATTAAGTGGCACTCTCGCGACAGATCTTGACACACGCTACAGAAACAATAAAACAAGGGAGGAGGGGGCAGGCGAGAGTGGTCCTCAACAGTTTCAGACAGCAGTAGCTTCAGATATGTTGCCTTTACCAAGCATTAGTGCACATATTATAAGTCAATTATTACCTGTGGTGGTAAATGAGTGAATTGACTGATAGTATGAGTTCCTGATTCATGCTGAGATATGAGGAGGGGCGTGTCCACAAACGAGCTCAAAGAGAAAGAAATCAACTCAGAGTTGGAGCTGCCAAGGCTCTGCTCATGGAGCTGAAATAACTGGGTACAGTATCACGCTAGAGAGCTCCATTAGAGATAATTGGATGGATTTCATATTAATATATGCTCTGTCATTTAGCATTGCACACAGGCTTAACCTCTGCATGGGATTTCATCCCCTGCCAATTCCTGCAATCATACACTTCACACTGATCATAATGATTGGAAGGCTCCCCTCCAGAGTAGGTTTGATTGACTGGGATAGAACAGGAAAGTAGTGCATGATCACAAATGTTTTACTTTAGGGGCGGTCATGGGTCTTAGTCTAAAGGTTTGGTGTAACAGGCTCCATCCAGATTATACCAGGTGTTAAAATGCCCCCAGTAAGAAAACAATATATATTGGCAAGTGATCTACACATGTGGCCTGGGCAATTTTAACCCCAAGTACATCTCTGACAGGGGTATGTTTTGACCTATTACACTAGGGTTCAAACCCCAGCTCTTGCACTTACATGCAGAAGTATTTTGGACAAGACACTGTACCCCAAACCTTTTCTGTCGTTGTTCAGAAGTGTGTGGATGTATGTGGGTGAGAGCAGCTCAAACTGAAGGGATCAATGAGGGCAGCAGGGTAAAAGCACTTGGACAGGTCGAATTTACTTTTTTATGGAAACGGAATAACAAAAATGAAGAAAACTTTACAACAGGACCACATTCTTATAGCACACTGTGTGGTACTGTCCCATATCTTTATTAATGGTCCACACACAAGTTGCAAAATCATAAAGCAACATGATTCCAGGAGTCAGAACCAGAGACTGTGTGAAATGGTGGGTGACATGTAGTAAAAGAAAAAAACAATGAACCACATCACACAAAGATACAGTCTTGGTTGTCATAGATATTTCTGATGAGGTGTTCAGAAGCCAAATAATGTCAGTCATAGTGGAAACTCTGACCCCAGCTCACCTTTGTTCACCTGGCACACAGAGCTTGGAGTTGGTTTGGACATTTTTTCTGCAGTCAAACAGATACAACATGCATCAGCTGCGACCCTTGTGATGCAAATTCATGAACCATTCCTGGTCTTATATGAAAGCTGAAATATTTTTTTCTCGACAATCTCCAGGACAGAATTACACAAGTCATTGTGTTTCATATTTTGAATGAATGACTTTACCACCGGAGTTGGTTCAGTGATTAGCACCTGTTTTTCCGAGGACTGAGAGTTAATCACACAGGCTGAACTCACATTTACTGTTATTGCTTGTTTCAGTGGCACCACCTGTCACCTTCCAGCCACTTGGCCCTGCATCTCAGCCCAGCGCAGCCCCACTGAGCGTCCGTGCTACTGCAAAAAGTCAGCAGTGACTCCTTAAATTGGCAGGGGCAGGTGGGGGCAGCGCAGTAATGGGAGAAGAATCTTCAAAAAGCCCCTTCACCTCTTCACTTTTTCTCCCACTCTCACTCTTCCTCCTCCTGTTTTGCTCATCAGAGAGAATTCTCTTTCAACTAGCCGAGGAGGTTTAGGACAGCCGTGGAGCCTGACATAATTATCAGTGGCTTGGCTTTAATCACTCTCTCCTCGGACTCCTCAGTGCACATTATCTGACACCAAACACAGAAGCTCTCCTGCCTGAAACAGGCTAATTTAGCCTCCTAACGCCACTCAGAAAGCCAGCCGTCACACACAACTAGAGATGGACAGGGAAAAGGCGGCAGGGAGCGAGAGCGAAGGAGAGGGGAGATATAATTATGCACCATATTTTGGCTTTGTTGTTTCTTTTTTTCTCCCCCTTATCCTCCTTTATGCCTTCACTTTGTGCACTTTTAATAAGTCTGAAAATGTGTCAGTTTGATTCAAGTCTAACAAAGCTGTGGATGATTTATGTCAAGAGGTTGCGGGAGAAAAAAGAAGGAGGCAAGATTTGAGAGACAGTTTCAAGGTAGCGAAGCTTCAATTAACCTGAGTTACCTGTATAGGATTTCATTTGAATGACTGCTGAATTAATAAGCTCTTTTTGAAAGTCTCTTGAAATGTGTTCTTGAGATACATCAAATGTAATCAAAGGAAATTAAATTCTTGTACCTGGCTTTGAATAATTTGAGGTCTTTTCAAACTCAAATCGTATCTCGTCAGAGCTGGAAGGCTCAAACTTGGTTTCCAAAGTGTGCTGCAGCTGCCGTAATTGTTGTGGAATTTCATCTTGTTTTGCTCCACGTTCACTCAGGATTCTCTTGGCTATTTGCTAACCCTGAGAGATCGACTGTAAAATGGTTTCTCCATGATTTGCATCTATAAGTGAAAGTGAGGAGAAGTGATTGTTTGACTGCAATGCTTCTCGCTCAAATCTGTATAAAAAAATAGGGAGAAAGAGAGAGTAAGGGAGAGAGAGAGAGAGAATAAAATAAACCCTGATGGTTAAAAACAGAGTTCTGATGCATGTTAATAGGAGACTGCTCTCCTCTCTGAAATGGGCCACAGCATGGAGGAGTGGTGCGTGGTGGGTTTGGAGAAGTGAAAGGAGAAACTTCAAAGTGATGAAAGGAAGAAAGATCATGAACAGTAGCACTCGCTAATGTGTTCCCAGGATGCAGCCATTCCAACCAGACCCTGGACCTTTGATGCTGTCTCTGACAGACCACTGAGAAGAAAAAAAAAGGAAAAAAAATAAGGAGCCATCACTGGTTATCAGCAGGACGCTGCAATCTCTCCCTGGTAATAAGCAATGAGCTCGGACAGGGTCACATTCTGTTTCAACCTCTCAGATACTTTGGGGATGATTTTTGCTTGCATGACAGTTCTTGGAAAACTGCAGAGTGGGGAAGTGTATGGACTTTTTCAGATTTTAAAAAATGGGTTCAGAGGGACACAAGACTGGATGATGAGATAGTGAGACAGAATAAAAGTGTAAACAACCTTAACTGATGGGTGACACTGTCCACCTGAAACCTTGTCCAAAAGGATTTACCCCAAACTTAGGTGTAAAAGGCCCCTCTAGTCAACTAGTGTAAGCAATGTCTTAAACAGGCTCTATGTCCAAATATCAGTATGAAATCATAGACTGTATAGTAGATAAAAGTAGTCTCTGAGATGTCACCCGTCTGTTTCTGAAGTCCAGTTTTGAAGGAAAATGGCTAGCACCCTCTGCACTGACTGCATAGAGCAGGGGTTCCCAAACTTTTCAGCCCAAAACAAAGGTGGCAGAGACTAGTGACCCCCACTATCCCCAGAGGTGACTGAAGCATAAGCAAACGTGCACGAATGACACATGCACTAATAAGGGTATCCAAACATGGGCATTATGACAACAACAACAACAAAAAAACTGCCTGAAAACCATGTTATGATTTTACATGTAACAGTTTAATTTGAAATAAAAGCAGAATATGTCGAAGTTATTTCTCTGTAATTTGTGAACGAACATTGTTAGTCATGTGCAAACTCAATTTTGGTACAATACTTTCATTTACACATTAGAACAAGAATAATCCAGTTCAAGTAATAATCATAAACTGTAGCTCTGCGTAAACGTGAGCATTGTTGCAGTGTAAGTTAACTTTTTGGGATATATGTTTCAGTGTTTATCTCACCTAATGAAATGGATGGGCACTATGCATGGAGCACATCAAGTCCATTCTGGGTTTAATTTTGGAGACGGCCACTCGGAGATCATCCTCCACATTCACACAAGATATGTCTTTATTTTTAATGTCAGGGCCAAGAAAGTCTTTTCACACAGGTATGTTGAGCCAAACAGCGTTAGTACTTTAGTTGTGGTCTGGAATAACTGTTGATATTCCCTCTAAACTGAAATCATCTCGCGACCCCCACTCCAGCGTTTTGCGACCCCCCTGGGGGTCCCGACCCCCACTTTGGGAACCCCTGGCATAGAGGCTGCGCTCCTTACCCCTAACTTAAACATGAGTCTCATTCTTGACACCTCGAATTTTGCTTCACCTAACTGTCACTATAAAAATGGGGAGTAGAAACATCAAAATGCAAAGAATGACTTTCAAATTTCAACAATATGTTTTTATGCTTTCATGAGGTGTTTTGTTTTAAGTTTCGATCGTAAAGTTTTTTGCAAAAGTGCAATGGGAACACCTTTTTGACAGAAACACGTCACTGGATGTAAAAAGTGAGGCACCTACCAGAACCACGACTCCTCTGTGAACTCATATTGACTCTGGTGTTCAAATTCAAGCCCCCTCTTCCTTTGCCTGTTGACAACATCAGGATCAACAGTGACACCCACCAAAATGACAGTCCAACTCTTAAAATGTTTGTAGTAACCTGAAACATGTGGTAACTACAAGTTAGTTCTGAGAATTGTGTTGTGCAGAGTTTGAGGAAACCACTCACATCAATTTTTTTTTAGCTGTTGGAGTTTGTTGCCCTTCAGGAGAGCAGTAAAACATTGTTATAGAAGGACAATGCAAAGATAATCGCATAGTAACATTACTTCCAGGTAGGGCTGAATGATTTAAGAAAAAGATTTTACTGCAATTTTTCTGGCAGAAATTGCACTTTCAATTCGATTCATGATTTTCTTCAAATCAAGCTTCAGCAAAGTATTCACAATGAACAGTAACATTTACAAACTTGATAGAAAATTACATCGTACCATCGAAACATCAAAAGCTATTACTCTCATGCAAGGATGAAAACTGAAAGTAAAAATTGTTTATAAATGTATTTCTTAACAAAAAACAAGCATGTACATTCTTTGAAGTCCTTGACTAATACCAGTTTTAAAAAGTACCCTGGCTACCAGAACGTCATTTTCCTAAATGATCAGTGTTTTTACCAGCTACATAAGAACGATAATAAAATCTCTCAAAATATCTTAGTTTGTATAAAATTTGAAAAAATATTTTCACCTGTAGGCCGCCATTGTTGTTTACGCCGCAATGACGTCTGGGTAGTGATGTCATATGGTTGCAGCGGGCTCGATCTCATACAGGATCATATAAGTCCTGGAGCGGACTTCAGTGGTTTCCAGAGGAAGTTTTGTGGGTTTGTGTTGGAAAATAGTCGGCACAGCATTTGGCTTTAGTCTCCGTTTATAATGACCCACACCTGTCAGCTCTTTCATCAGCATGGGCCGGCTAAATGCAGCAAATGCTTCTGGGGAGAAGTGGCCAGAACATAGCCGCGGCTCCATGGGAAGTTGTTTACGCCCACAAGCGATTTCCCACAACTTCCTTCTTTTCTTGTCTTTTGGGAAGCTGAGCAGACTAACATCAGTCTCCTTGTTTCCTTTGGACTGAAAAGTGCACCCAAAAGCAGCCACATGTGGCATTATTATGTTTTTTGCTCCTGAAACCTAGTGACTTACAGCGACTAGTAGTGAGTAAACGGCCAAATCCAGATGCTCGGCACCAAGCAACCAATCTATGTCATCAACCCAGAATGCATTGCGGCAGTAAAACAATGGCTGCGCCCGAAGGATAGAAACTGTGTTTTAAACTGTATTTTTTTTTAAGAAAAACCAATTTGTTATGTCTTTTAACAACAAATGCTAGTTTGAGACAAAAATGTAAGCATATTCGTGCCAATTAGTCCTTACAGTTGGGGTTCCCTTTAACAACTGAAGACAAAAAGATCCATCTCTGACTATTAACTTTTAAAAAGAATGTAGTGCTAAATAGCCTTAATTGTGTAAAGTTATAAAATACAAGTAAAATGCAAAACAATTTAAAAAACAAAGTTAAATGAGTTATAACAAAAAAAATACAACAATCCCAAGGAAAAAAGGATTTGCCCAACAGTTTTACACTTAAAGCACGTGTGTGTAAAACAGCTGACACAACAGATCCTGGGTCAGTCAAAAGCACAGGAAAAAAATGCGGCCTCAGCAATCACATGATCATGAAGCCTGAAATTATGATTTCGATCAGAAAACAATAAATCGTTCAGCCTTACTTCTGGGCCTGTCAATAAAGAAAAGGACTTCTGGATGATGTACAAAGATGGCAGTCCATTAGATTTGCTACAAAACAGAATCTAACAATTTATAAATCATTTAAAACCTTGAGTTAATGGCAATAATGCAAAAAAGTGGTTACCACTCTGTTCTATCAGCCCTTCTTTGAAAATCACTCTGTGAACGTTTGTGAACCAGGGAACCAGTTTCTGTACTTGGAAATGGAAATATCCCAATCCTGCCTGATAGAGGACATCAGCTGATCAACAGTTCAGAGCCTCCTGTGTTCTACTATTATTTAGTTTATGATTCTCCAAATATTTTCAATGTGTGAGACGTCAGGGCTGCAGTCAGGTCAGTTAATCACATGTACTCTTCTACAACAGAGCAGTGCTGTTGTTGTCTGTGGAAGTTGTGATTTACCCTTGTCTCTGACATAAGTCCACTCTTCCTGAAACAGTCATGGACTGAATGGCAGCATATTGCTCCTAAACATGTAGATCCTGTTCAGCATTAATGGTGTCTTCACAGATGTGTCCTCCTCATGCCATGGACTCCTCTGATCCCCAGACCATCAAAAATGCTGGCTTTTAACTATTAGTTGATGACACAGTGTCCATGATTTCCAACAAAGAATATCAGATTTGGATTCATCAGACCACAGGACAGTTTCCCACTTAATCTCAGTCCAGAGAAGTATCTGCTGGTTCTGGATCAGGTTTAGGTCTAGATTGTCTTTTTTCTTCTTACCTTTAAACTGTATGCAGCGTTCATTTCAGCATGGATCATAGTTTTATCTGACTCTTTTTCTTTGAATACTGCACCAATGCTAAGACATCCCATTTATTGAATCAAACAGCAGACGTTATAGGCTTAAAATGAGAGATACAAGTACTTTTAGTTAAGTATAACATAATTTTAGGTGGCAATAACCCCTTCGGTTATTTCAAGAGGTTTATGCTTGAAACTTGGGAAGAAAATGTAGAAACTACAAAATGCAGAACATATGACTGAAGATGATTAAGTCAGGGAGAAAGTGAGAAAGGGGCAGAGATCATTTTTTCCACCCATAGTCAGTGGCAGCAGTGGCCGCTCTGCCAGCTTGTGCCATGTCAGTTTGAGGAGGTCAAGTCAGCGCCTGGCAGACTGTGTCTGGCCTGGTCTCACTACAGGAGGAGCGCCGGTCCGGGGCCGAACCTCCAGGCCTGCAGCCAGCTCTCCCAGCAGAGCGACCCACACTTCACTCTTCTCTCGCTGGGGGCAAGTCAGGGAGCCGGTGGGGCGTGGGGCTTCCAGCTCCAGAGATAAACCCTTCAAACCCCTGGGAGGTGGGGAGGTGACCCCAGCCGGCTCTAACTGTCAACCAGCCGGGCAGAGGCCAGGAGGAGGGGAGAAGAGGAGTTGAAGAGGAAAAGAAAAAGATGACAAGAGGTTAGGTGTGAGCTATCCAGGGAGAAGTTTGTCCAGCAGCTTTCGTAACACAGCTGCTGAGCCCAACCTCATTGCTCTCATATCACACCCATCCTCCTGTCCTAAAAACTGTGTTTCAAACTTTTCTGTAAAGATTTCAACTCATTAATATGGTGAGGGGTGGCATCTAGTTTTACATAGTATTCAAAATTATCTACTGAAGCTACATTTTAATTCTTTTTCCAGTCTGACCTGATGAAAGTATTATCAAGAATTGATAAATATACACATTGACTACATACTGAGGTCTAGTTGTTTCTGTTTCATTTTTATTGTCCTTCTGGTTCCCTCATAGTGGCTATAAATGCTTAAAAGCTAGAAAATGTTTCTATTTTTTTCCTCGTTGGTGTTTTAGAAAACTCTTATTCCAACTACTTTCTCTCTTATCTCTATACCCCAAATCCACCAGAGGGAGCAAAAACAAAAAAAGTGCTTTTTTTAAGACAACTGGAATTTATGAACCATTTGCCCGATCCAAATACCAGAGGAAAAAAAAACGTCTGGCATTCTACACTTATACAAAAACTGGCATAGTTGTAGGATGCTTGAACCTTATACAGTTGTGCTCATAAGTTAACATGCGAAGGCGGAAGAGAATATGAATGATCAAATGAAAAAACTTTTTTTTTTTTTTTTTTGTCACTCATGGTTAGTGATTGGGTGAAGCCATTTATCAACACAAAACTGTTTACTCTTTTTAAATCATACTGAAAACAGAAACGACCAAAATGACCCTGATCAAAAGTTTACATATCTTGGTGATTTTGGCCCGTTGACACAAATGGGTTTGAATGGCGGCTAAAGGTAACCATCTTCATCCGTGATTTTTTTGCGAATCAGTCTGTGCATAAAAAGGTTAGTGAGTTTCTGAGCTCCTGATAGACCCTTACATCTTTCATCCAGTGCTGCACTGATATTTCTGGATTCTGAGTCATGGGGAAAGCTAGCTAATTGTTAAAAGATCTATGAGAAAAGGTTATCTGACATGCAGGTACTCACTGTTTACATCTTGCTGGCTGTTCTGTATGGCAAGAGGACAACAACGGTAAACTTATCTCAAAATTTTATCATTTAACTTTTGAGCATTTTGACACCAGCGAAAAAATTGATACAGCAGATGCATTTTTTAAGATTTGAAAATAAGCTTTGACATGTTGACATGTGAATCACTTTACTAAACATTAGTAGTAGATGAGAAATCTGTACCAGCACATACAGAAACGGGTTCAAATTACAGATTAATGTACATTAATATGTGTCTGGAGTCATATTTTTGTTTGGTGGAAAGAACCAGAACAGTAGATTAAAAGAAATTCAGAAATGTTTCAAGTGTCATTAATCAACACGAATAACTTAACTTTAAATGAAGGGGCAACTCACTGTGTGTGTGTGTGTGTGTGTGTGTGTGTGTGTGTGTGTGTGTGTGTGCGCGCGCTGTATGCTCAAAATGCATGAGAGTGTTTGTACACTGTCTGTGCTGATGTCCATGAGCATGATGTGTATGTTTGTGTGTGAGTGTGTTAATATGTGTGTGTGTGTGAGACAGAGAACGTGCAGCTCTCAGCGCCCGGCGGTGGTGGCCTGTTATTGAGCCTCTGAGAGGCGAAGCGGCTGATAAATTCAAACTCTTTGTGTAATTGTCTTTCGTATCTGAATACAAATCCCCGCTGCTTATGATTCATCATATTTATTTTTTTATTTCCTCGGGCAACATCTTTTATTAGTTGTGCACTCAGCGGCGAGATTTAATTTCTGCAGGAGGGGACAACAGCGTCGGCTTGATGATTATTATTGAGAATGTGATACTACAGAGGCTGAAATAAAATCTATAGTGCATTAAAGTGACAGATTAGGAGGGGCGGAGGGTTCATTTACAAGTGTTAAGACATCAGCAGCTAATGCCCTGCAACGCCAAATAGCAATCTACCCTGGTCTCTGTTCTGTGGGAGTGTGTTTGAGGGGAACAGTGTGAGAGTGTGAAATGTGTGTGTGTGTGTGTGTGTAGCCACAGGATGAGTAGGAATGTGCCATACTAAACAGGGAGCCTCTAGTGGATGTATGTGAGCGTTGTAGTGTTAAATGTTGCTGTAGTGGTTGTAGGAAAGCCGGCCTGAGATCTTAAAGTTACCAAACGAGTGCCATGAAACACTCTCTGACCATGTGCTGACTGAGGCAGTACATGTTGAGTGAGAGCATGTCGGTCAACATGTCAAACTTAATTCGATGATTTCTCACTGTGAAAACTAAGAAGACAAGGAGGCAGCAATGAATGGGCTTGTGTATCTATGCTGTTTTTAACCATAGAGTAGACAATAATACCACTTTTGAGCAGAAGTCAAGGCTGTGAGTTTCATAAAGTTATCATCTTCGAGTGTTTTGACGACAGAATGTGGATGATCTGAAGTGTGATCAAAGGTGTTTATGGCAGAACCACTCACACACAATAGATGACTCTATTCCCAGAAGCAAAATGGATATGTACGAGTCCAGACTGGGACTTTGATAATGTGGAACGGCAGTTTAAAGCCATTCAGAGCACTATGGAGGGCACATTGGAACAAAAGCACTCAATCTTTTTTTAAGCTATGACTGATATTTTTAAAAAAGTCTTATGATTCTTAGAGCATGATGAAAAGATATGATTTAGGGTTAGACTTGCAGACAAGACCAGAAAGACAGTAGTTATCCTCGTGGCCTGAATACACCAGATCTGTCTTTAGTCTTGCCTGAATAAAACAGGTTTTCATTCCACTCAATTTATTAGCTTCTCACTTTTTTTAAGTTATTATTTTTGGCTTTTTCATGCTGCCAGTAAGGGAGGACAGGACAGTGGATAGAGTACAAAACAGGGTAAAAGTGGGGGATAACAAGCAGGAAACAGCCCACAGGCTGGATTTGAACCCAGGCCAACCCCTTGAGGGCCAGGGTCAATGACGTGACGTCCCTTTATTTGTGTCCGAGTGCAATATTGCCTTCCATCATGAATTGAGTATTTCATCACATGTATTTCTTTATTCTGAGAAACCTGTGTTATTTGAACACATCGTTAAACTATTAAAATATAACATGTTTTTTTGTGTTTTGGTACCTCAAACCCCCAAAATGTCAGGTGGTGCAACCGTCCTGACAAGTATCCACAGTAATTAAACTCTAAAAATTGAATGTCAGTTATTGTAAATGGAAATTAAAAATACAGTGGCATTATTTTATGCTTGAACCTGTTTAAATGAAACATTCTTTGCAAATAAAAATAATTTTAAAGCTGTTGAGAAATTTAAAAAACTTTTGTCCTGTAATTTTCACCTTGTCAAATGTCAGGGTGGTGCAACTGTAACATTAGACTTTTATTTTAAAGTGAAGAGAATAAAACAGGAAACAGGAAACTGCATCAGCCAGAGGAGCCCAAATGACATTTGTGACCAAGTGGAAAAGTTTGTAGATTTCTCTGAAATACTGATAAAAAAGGTTTTTTCACTTCATTGGTGACTGGAACAATTTCCATGTCAGGTGGTACAACCAATGTAATAATGTGAAATGTTATTTTAACATCAAATTATTTATCTTATTCACAAATAAAAGAAATGAAACACACAAAATGAAAATGTATGANTCACTACAGACACTTGAGAGATACTTGCCAATAATTTCACACAGAAAAAATAACAGGAACATATAAATATATTTTCATATATTTGGTTGCACCACCTGACATTTTTGGGTGCTCAAATTAAAAATACTAAAAAATAATGAACCTAAAATCTTTGAAATGTTGGTCAACTACTGAAATCTGTTAGAAAACATAATTCTTCACTCAGAAATATGTTTTTATCCATTTTCAAAGAACTTTTTAAAAATACGTTTTTTGACCCTCTTGACCCGCCAACATCTTGAGGCGCAACCTGACAACAAGGCCATCTGCACTCCTAAAGAGTTAGCTTACTCTGGATCCACTCTGTTGTGTAACTGCTGCGTTCCTGCCCCGGCAGGTTGCAGCAGATAGGCGACAATCCTATTTTTGTGGGATGCCTGAGTTTTGTCAAATCAACAAAAATCACATCAAGTGGGATGGGAAGGAACAAAGCAACAAGGGTTCAGCATCTTAACAGCTGATTTGTCCGGAACATTTCCAGTAGTTTAAACTATACAAATTACAAATAATACAAATCCAAAAATTCAAGCTGTTCTTGTGCATTTTGAGATGCAGGTGCATAAGCAGACTGTTTTCTGTTTGCTCAAGTGTCTGCTCAAGATGGGAGCAAGAGCATGTTCTTTTATTTTAAAATGACCGGATGCTTTGTTAGTTTCGTGTCTTTTTCCTGTTCTGTACGACCTGCTCTGCAGAGATTTTAAACGCGTTTCTGCTGACGTTCAGCACATTATTCAATTTCTAATCTCAATAAAGTTTAAACAGAAAGAGTAAGCTACACAGTGCACCTGTGCGGCTATTTTGGGAGCTTCTGATCAAGCTGGGAACGCACAGTTTTTGACCATAGACTGTAAAAAACATGGACGTAGTCTCTGTGACGTCACCCGTCTGTTACTGCAGCTCTGTTTTGAGGCTAAATGGCGGGCGCGGCCATATTGGAAATGGGACGAGTGACCAGTGCCCAAACTCACAGCTATCGGTCGCCCGTCAGTCACGTGATCTGAGCTGTGGCTCTGATTGGGTAAGCTCTTAGTCCTAATATCTTCCAAACGGCCAAGTTAGAAAAAAATTCACCCCCCTCACAGTGTGTGCCGTAAGCGAAATTAGCGATCCAGACGGGAGACAAAGTTTGTACCAGGCTTTAAATACGCTGATTTCAGCTCTGAAAACAGCATTTTTCCCGTCTGCTTGTACAGTACTTCCCATGCTTCTGGAGCCAGCCTCAAGCGGTCACTGGAGGAACAGCAGCTTTTTAGCACTTCCGTGTTGTCTCATTTTTTCAGACCGGAGGTTGCCGCTTGTTTTTGACATGACGATGGTTATTGTTACCGTCAGCATTTTTACCGGGGTTTACCATTACACCGGTAATGGTTACATCCCTAAAGACAACAAAGGTTGACAAGTGGCCGTGAGGTTTCTATGGTAACGGGGCATGCAGAGACATCATCCACATTCACTTAGACTTATAGTAGAGCAAGACTTTGACTCAGATGTTTCTAAAAAAGCTGACCCTGCACCCAAACAGAAAGCTATCACAAAATGAGGATACCACGAGCTTCAGGAAAGTCTAAGGATTTTGGAAGTGTAAATTTTATTCATCTGTAAAGGCCAGAGATCTGAGCTTTTCCAGAGTAAAGGTTGTAAAATAATCTCAGTCAGGAATCCTCACAACTGATAAAATGGAAGTCAATGAGAGCAGAAAGCCGGTTCTTACTTCTTCTGCTGCAAGCACAATGCATGATACCGCCAGGATAATCAGTTCAGTTTAGTGCACTGCTCCCGAGTTGAATGAAAGTGTTAATTTCAAGAAATTGTCCTTTTTTGTGATGGTTCATAAATCATGGGATAAATAACACTAAAGAGTAAACAAAGCCATAAAATAAGTGTTGAGCTAACAGGCTCTTAGCTCCATTAAGAAGCTGTCTGTTTTTGTTAAAGCTTATGTTTTCAGAAACTTTGTGCACAACTTTGAAGAAGCTCCTTAACTTTTAGCACCATTAAGGAGGACTCCTGACGGGAACATAAAACCCTTTCTGGTTGTTACTCTTGAGCAGATGAAAGACAAACAGTCTCCACAGCTCCATGAAGTGACTCCTGAATAAGTCGAGAAAAAGCAGCTTGATAGTCCTTCATCATCGCTGCTGTTTTCTGCCGGGAACACATTTTCTATTGGCTCCATGAATACAAACATACCATCAGTTTGTGAATTCTCCTTTCCTTTATATATGAGTGGAAATGAGAACCACCATCATCTCCACACACACACTCTCTGAGGTAATTTAAAGCCTGCAGTGTTGGTGTTTGAAGCTCATTGAAAATAATGACAATGGACAGTCGTGAATCATCTACATGCGCATCCTGGCTAAATGACTGCCTGACAATGGAGACACAAGTAGAAGAAGATGAAATAAGCTGTAATGATATAATGGCTGCTCTCTTTAGAGCTGACATGTTGAGTCACTCTGCGACCGGTCAAGTCGCATTGATTTTCATCAAGGGTAGAAACCCGATCTACACTCGGTCCTCCTTAACCGACTCGGCTCTCACTCAGATGCCCCTAGATATTTACGTCTGCTGTCTGATTCTGTCGAGCTGGGGTTTAATCAGATCCAGAGTGAGCTCCATCAGTATTCAAGCCAGCTGCTGAGGAGAGAAGAGATAAAGTGAGCTAAGACGGGGAAATAAAGGAAGCTCAAGCGACAAAGACGTAACGGGTAAAGTATGTTAAGGATGGTTACTGTGTCCTCAAACAGACAGTAAGGCTCAACAACGAGCGATGATTCTTAAACATTATGCAGAACTAGTTGTTGGACTTAGGTTCACGACAAGAGCACATTAACAGTTATATTACGTTGACTACAAGTCTGCAACATGGCCTCACCTCTCTGGGTTAACGCCATGATGCACAGAAAAACTTTTCCTCTCAACAGACCTGAAAAGATGATGTGACAATTTTAGCAGACCTATTTTTCCACAATTAATCTACTGATACCACCTGAGGATTCACGTTAACAAGTAAATGAAACTATTCAAACATCCAACATGCAGAATCCAGAGCACTTCCGATGTACAAAACTCTATTGTTCATGTTTGTAAATAGGATGATGGTAAGTATGAAAAATGAATGAGTTTTTCTCTTAATTTGTACTCCTAATTCATTGTCATTTTAACCCTTAATGCCCCCCCGTAACCCCATGAGGGTCAGGATCCAAAGTTTTATAACATGTTGATTTCTGATTGTCGGTCAGCTTTTGGTCTTAAATGTCATAAACAAGGAGCAACATCTGATTTTGGACAATGAAGCCCATGCAGGAGTGCGAATCCATTTAAGGCTGGTTGCAGAAAAAACAGAAACTTCATATACACCAAGCCAAAAAAAAAAAAAAAAGTGGCATTTAAAAACGTATTTATAGCCTCAAAAAACAAGGTCTGGATGGATCACTTCATTATCAGCACACACGGATCAAATTTATTTATAACCCAGCATTTTAGAAGATATTAGTATCACAAGCTTTGCACCAAATGGCTATTTGAAGAAAGGCTCAAAACCTGCATCATATCTAGTTTGGCCCTGCCACTGATCAGCTTCATCTCTCTGTATCAGAACCAGATGGGCAACTTGGGGGAGACAATGCCCATATTTTCTACAGCCTATGGTCATAAATTGACCAATAATGGATGTGCAACTATTACTGGAGATCTTTGACTTGTGCTTGATTTCAGACAAGGAGGTCAGATGGTTCCTCTAGTTTGGTATAAGCCATGCTTGCTCTGCTGTGACCTCTCTGTAACAGCTGACAAGATTCAAGATTCATTTATTGTCATTGAAAATGTTTCAGAACAACCAAAAAACATTTCAGTTTCATCCCTTCTGAGAAACACAGAATAGACAGAGACATAAACATTGGGAGGACAGGAACGAGGGAACTGTCGATTCACCAGCGTGAGCAGCGCCCTTTTTCATTAGATGGAAGAATTACTTATGGGTACATCCTGAGTTTAATGGTTATTTGTACCACAAATCAAGCCGGTTGTGATCACATGTAAATGAACATCTTTTGTTATTAAATAGTCCACTTTTTTGTACACAGTTCAGATTTACATGATGATTTTGTTTGGGGTGAATCAGTAATCTTCTTGTAAATCCTGTGATCAGGGCTGCAAGAAGGTTGCCTGTTCGATTCCCCGTTCGGGCATGGTTGGCCTTTCTGTGTGGAGTTTGCATGTTCTCCCCGTGCATGCGTGGGTTCTCTCGGGGTACTCTGGCTTCTTCCCACAGACCAAAAACATGCCCACATTAGGTTAACTGATTATTCTAAATTGCCCATTGGTGTGAGTGTGTGCCTGAATGGTTGTTTGTCTCTATGTCAGCCCTGCGATTGACTGGCGACCAGTCCAGGGTGTACCCCGCCTCTCGCCCAATGACGGCTGGGATGGGCTCCAGCCACCCGCGACCCTGAACAGGATAGACGGTTGAGAAAATGGATGGATGGATCCTGTGATCAATACACTTCTTAAAAGTATATATACTCTAAAAGTTTGATCCAGCGTCCTCCAGATATTCTCTACAGACTTTAGTGTGGACATAGAAGTGTTTTTAATCACTGTTAACAGCCTCTCTAATGTTTCCACTAAATCGTTATAGGAAATATGCATTTGTTACACCAAGAAATCAGCTGACAGCTTGTGCTGCTTTTTCATATGTGATGTATTTTACAGATATTGACAAAAGACAACAGACATTTCAGATACATTTATATTGCTATGTTTAACTCAGCGCTCTCAATGTTACTCTGTGAACCTATGACTGTCCTTTAAAAATGCTCTGTACTCCCATGATGCATTAATTATCCATCACGGATTGATTTTCTTCACTGCACCGCGCTCTCATCTGACGAGAAATTTGCGTGCACCAACTCAGACCTGGCGTGATTTCAGCATACCCTCCACCCACGTTCAGATTGATGAATACCGATCTGTGCGTGGATAAGAGCCTACACCCATTTTTTGGTCGTACGCACGTTTGATAAATGAGGCCCATTGTCCCTATTTCAAGAAAACTGACCAGTACTAGAGCATGTGAGCGGAGTGGAGCAGCGAGAACTTTCTGCTCCTCGCTCCCAAAGGTCCACGCCTCTATCACTCCCCAATCAAAGTGTTGCTAAGTCACTCTGCCTTTTACCACTCAGTGCTACGCAACACCAAAACATTATGTTGTAATTCTGATGTGGGGCCAGGTTTGAGCATGCTCGAGACTCGTGATGTGAGTGGTAAGAAACATGGTGCTCTGCTCCACCTTCCCATCCTTGGGGAAAAAAGTATTCAGCTCTGTGCTTTGTTCAAAATGCACCCACTCAGCTCAAACTAAATTATACATTTGACTGGACTTGTCAGTAAATGTGGCTCAAGTTGAGTCAAGCAAGACCATTTTAACTAAATATAAAACATGAACACTAACTCACACTGTCAGACTCAGAAAGGGAAAAGCAGTAATGATAACATGCCGTGTGATATTTAAAATCCAAATGATGTCACTGAGATGATTTACAGTAAAATAAAAATGGTTCAAAGTGTGGAGGAATCACTTTTATGTGTTTAAAATGACTGGACATGAACTTCCTGCCTCAGCCCTGCCTTTGTCCCCTCCCCGGGCCTGTTCAGCTGCCACCCGATACGCAGTCATCCAGAGTGTAATTGTGCGATCTGATTGTGATTTCTTTAACATGTTCCTCTGTGCTCCGCTCTCCCGGTGAACCCTCGCTGATCCATATCAAATCTGCCGGTCAGCCGGGCTTCAGGAGAAATTCCCTGGTGATAAAGTCTTGTTCCACAAATCTGCTCAATATTTATTTCAGTTGAGTCGGCCTGCACACGATGGGTCTAGGTAGAAGAATGGACCGTAAGATACGAGACATTAATCGAGAGGCTACTTCCATCAGCGTATATTGGGACTGTAAATATTGGTATGCTGCATGTCTAATTTCCCTCCTCTTTTTCCTCCAGTTGCCACCTGATTCATGGTCCCTCCACAGCGGAGTAGGAGTACAGGCGGTGTGAGCTGCTATTATGCGGAGCCCACGGTGCATTAACAACAGCAGCAGGCGTCGGCTCTCACATCTGATCACACTAAATCAGACAAATGTGGACGAGAGGTGAAGGGAAGGAGGAGGAGGGAAGGTCTGGAGGGATCGGGGAGGGATGAGCTGACTGCTGATGTCTTGGTGTAACATGTATGCCAGGACTAAAGAAAAGTAGTGCGCACTCTTACTCACACACGCATCATGCAATTCTTTTGTGTGGACCAGACATCGATGGCAAGTTCACATGTCCCACATACAGCAGTCGACACCTCGTCTCAATTACTTTCAGCGGGTAAATATATAAATAAAAGACAGACATAATCAGGAATCAGTATGTGAGCCCCTGCTGTCCCCGAAGACCCCGGCTTTCACATCGTCTTTGTCATTTCTGGGGCTGTGAAGCCACTGGGCCTGTGGAGGTCACAGAGCTCAGGCCTCATCAGCAGGGCTAATTTGATTGTGAAGGAACAATGGTTAGTGAAGCTGAGCCCGGCGCTGGTCTGCTGACGCGCTGCATAATAATGTCTGGTGCCCACCAGGCCAGTCTTACCGTGCAGAGGGAGTGCACGGAGAGAGCAGCGAGGGTCTGATACCCTTTAAAACAGAGCTCACTCTGCTGCAGGGCTCAGACTCTCATCAATCAGGACTGTCTGAAACAGGGAATACTCATGGGACAGGGTTTAAACTCAATCTGTGTCATACAAGGGACTGTTAACGAGAATCACCATTATCAAAGAGTGATGACAATAAAGGATAAGCCTCAAGTATTTATTAGACAATTATCTGGCTTTAGGTGAGGTGCTAAAAATGTCAGAAAATGTGCCAGAGCAAACGGAAATGATGTTTTTTCTTTTGTATTCCCTTTTTTTTTTTTTTCTTTTGGTAAATCAGGTGAGTTCATAAATGTTGTGGTTGCTAAACAGGTCAACAACATCTTCCCAAAGAGTTTACTGGAAGGTAAAATAATAATAGATGAAAAAAGACAAATTTTTCCTAGGTTTATGCAATCGTGTTTTTGCACTGCAAAAACTGAAATCCAACAAAGTCATTTTGTCTCATTTTTAGTGAAAATTGTCTTACTATTCTTGATGTGAGCCATATTCAACTGACAAGTCCAGATAATCAGCTGAGTTCAAGTTATTTGAAAATGAAAATCTGCCTCTGGGGTAAGAGAAAAAAGTTTCTGTAACAAGATCTCTCTCTAATTTCAAGACCTTTGATGAGAAGATTTTTTCTCATACCTTTCGCAATTTTTTTTTTTTTTTTTTGGACATTTAATCTCCAGCATTGACTCTTCATATCCAAGTTTAACATACGGAAAGCAGAATACCACATTCAAAAAGTGATTCAAGTAACCTCACTTAACCCTTTTATTGGCTTTAGATTTACTCGTGCCTGTTCCAGCTGCTTATGATGTACAAAGTAAAATTTTCTTTTATTTCTTTATTTAGTTATTTATGTTATTTTATGCAATTTTTTGTTTCTCCTTTTTAGTGAAGATGTTCCCAACAAATTTACGACTATTTAATAATAACTTTTGTAAAGTATGGTACGACAGACCTTATTTACATAAAAGTATACCTGGTTTTTGAGTTGGAAATAAGCAGAAACAATTTTTTTTCGCTGAGGTTATTATCAGAGGTACAAATGTTGGTATGTTATCACAGACAGGTTTATGTCAAAGTGCAAGCAGCATACTGTTTTGTTATCATTTCAATTTTTCTGATGGTGGCAAAATGCTATAGATTTTTCATAAAACATAATTTAATAAAATAATTATAACAAATTTTACATGAAAATAGCACTGGACATATGGAACCAACCATGTAAATTTCAAACAGTTCTATGACAGAAAACCAAAGTTAAGACAAAATAAAGTTTGAATTCAGACCAAAATGACCCAAAGAAAACAGAGGGGTTCAAAAAAGCTAATCTATAAACAACACATTTTGAGTTTTGTTGCAAGTTACTTTTAAACCAACACTAAATTTAACAAGCATTTGCTTTTTATAGCTTTCCATTTCAGTTGTGAGCCATTCATGTGTTCATCTATTCCTGTAAACAAGCTCAAAGCTGTCAGAATAAAAGGGGCTGAGCTGAGCTCTGTTAGGCAGAGTGATGATGAACAGATCCTGGCACAACACCTTCCACTGAGAAGTGAGCATACTAATGGCTAGTGTAGCTTAGCGTAACCTCTGAGTCCCACAGTGGAGCATACTAATGTCACTGAAGCCGAATGCAGCCTGGCTGCACCAAAGAGCATACTAATTACCCCGGCTGCCCTTCTCTCTGACCTTGGCGGGTCACTTAGCAGTGTGATCAGTCCCTGACTCCTAATAAAGACACTTTAACAGGGTTAGCCACAAGGGCGGGGAGCATTTTTCCACCTCTGACTCACTCACCTCTGCTCATATTCATCCTGCTTTTTATACTTTGAGAGCTGTACAACATGTGCTTGTGAAAGAGAACAATCTATTACAATGACATCTTATTGCATTAACTCTTTGTCATGGTTCTCCAGAAACTCTGTTTGTTTGTTTTGATTTATGCATAACTCATTGAATAGAGTAGATTTTTATTTGACGATACACAGTAATCACTGTGTTCTAAATGATTCTGAGTTACATCAAGTCACAATAACCTTTACCAGAGGTTTGCGCTGGTGAGTTTGAGATGGAGCTTAAAGCCTCCTTCACTGCTCTTCATTTAGGTGAGGTATATATTATACATGCACACACACACACACACACACATATATATATATATATATATATATATATATATATATATATATATATATATATATATATATATATATATATATATATACACACACACACACACTGTAAATCTTAATAAAGTTGATTTTTATAGTTTGTTGCATGTTTGAGGAATTGTTTGTGACAATACTTTATATTTTTTAATATAAAATGTATCTATTTGTTTATTTTCAAAAAAGTCATTTGACTGGGTGTTAAGTTTTTAATTAACTTTGGAAAAGGGTTATAAATTAAAAGGCTGTACTTTCTTGCCTTTTTTGTTTGTTTGTTTTTTGGAAATGTAAAAGAACTTAATTGGTGATTCAATAATTTGTGTTTGTTCTGTTTTGGATTGTTTGAAAAAACGCATTTCTTTTGTCCATAAATTTGTTTGTTTTTTACTTTTTTTTTGTTTTTTATAATTTTCAAAATGAACTTTTTTTTATTCATGTTGTTCATTTATCAGATCAAGGGTTAATTTAATTTTATTTTCAATTTAGTTAGTTTTACATTACATTCACACTGTTTTACGTAGAATGTTCAGGCACACAAAGTCAACCGGAGTGGACATGACTAGGACAAGTTTTAACTCAGGCTTTCATGCGTGGTTGAAGGTATGGTTTAAGAGGCAACATACCTGAGACAAAAGGACAGCTGTGCATTTTTAAATCTAAATATTTATATATTTATTTAAGAGCAACTACAGTCCTAATGGACATGATACTTAGTGCAATACATGATAGTAAAAACAAAACTCTGTCTTCCTGTAATTTTTAACTGTAACACACACTACACCTACAGCTTTTACTCTCTGTATACACATGATAGAGTTTCCTGCCATGACCCCAAAGTTTCTCTTTCTGTGTGTCTCATATATAAATAACATTCATCAGCTATAGGTTTCATAAAGACCTCCGAATCACAGTCAGATTTATTGCCAAGGAGTTTTTACATAACATGGACTTTGTCTTGGTCTGTGGATATAAGTAGTTGAAGAGGAAAAACAAATAGCACAATGGAAATAATATTCAGGATCTGAAAATAAAAGTGCTTGAATGCAAGATTGGAAAATTCAATATGGTCAAATATACACAATGAAGATGTGATCAATATATGTACAGAACAATTCGATAAGGTGGGAGTTGTGAATGACAATGTGGGGTCAGTAGCCTTGTTGATTTAACTGGCTGCAGATGGGAAGAAACAGTTTTGGTGGTGGACTGCAGCCTCCTGCTAGACATCAGACACATTGTAACAACTTGTGTTTTTACATCTTTCAGTTGTTTCAACTGTTTCAGGAAAGATGCTCAGGAGTATGATACTGTAAAAGCGCAGTTTGAGATGAGACATCAGGGACACATGGAGGACTGTGTTCTCTCTTATCACCTGCAGAGCTCATGTCAGAAATTGCAAGAAGGTCATCTGATGTGATGGACAGAGAGTGACAAGTGATGTACAGTTAATTCTCAGGTGGTGAGAGATCATGTACAGGGTGGCCATAAAGTCTCTTTACAATAAAAAAAAAAGTATATATATAACACAAAGGCAGCTGAGAAGAAATGTAACCCAGATTTATTTAATTGTAATCAGTGTTGTCAAAGTTTTGTTTTTGCCTCATTTAATACCCAACTATATACCATTACTTGCACATCATTTGCTTTCCATAAATTTATTGTGCCATGCACGGAATGAAGGACATGATGGTGGATCTCCTCCATACTTAGCTTTGTAGTTCCACTGAGTCTGCTTATCCCATTTAGTCTCATGAAACAATGACACACATTTTTTAAGGGTTTCATTTTACAGTACCTCTTTCACCAACAGGAAACCTTAAACACACATTTTCGATGCAATTACAAAGTTTGATAGATACTGATTACAATCAAACAAATCTGGTTAAAAAATCTTATCAACTGCCTTTGAATGCCTTTAAATTAAAAAGGGACTTTGTGGACACCCTGTATATGTACACCTTACAGTGAGGCGTGCCACCCTTTGTCTTTTTTTAGTAGCTTTATAGAATAATATTTGCTGGCAGTTACTTAAAGCTTGGTTTGTTTTTGTTTAGGGGCTTCGTTTAGTCTCTGCCCATGGAGAATAGGAGGATTTGCTATCAGAAGAATAACATGATTCTCGTGGATTTCTGGCAAGGTTTTATCATGTTAATAACTAATATTGGTTATAAGGAATAAAACTGGCTCATATTCTCATTACTTGTTTTAATTTAATCTTTATCACTGTGTCCAAACATGGTTTATGTGTGGTCTCATAGAGAAGTTGAATCAGGAAGTGAGTGCACTAATTATCGTCTGTTTCATCCATCGCAGTCATCTCTCGCACCATTTGCGGTGTTTTTCTTCTCTCCTCGTACACACAGATGCTGTCACACACTCTCTGTCCCTTTACCTTGATCCCTCTCCATTTCCATCCACCCCACCCTCCCTCCTTCTCTCTCTCCCCCTTGCCTTCCATCTCTCCCTGTCTCTAGCGGTGCCGGACACACAGGTAGAGGAGCAGCAGGGGGTATGGTGGTGGATAATTACCTAGTGTTTGGAGCTCCCCAGGAGTCTAGGCCTTCTGGGGGAGTTAGTAGGGGACAGCTACAATGCTCTCTGCTACTTCACTATAACTCTTGGCTGGTGGAAATGTGGGCCTAAATAAAGAAGCTTTTGTTGCTACCTGTGAAGAAAGTGTTTAAAGGTGCACTTTCTCACCCTTAGTTTTCAAGCTGTTTAGTTCAAACCCCACTTCCTTTTTCTTTTTCCACATTCTTCCTGCCTTTGTCTTTCATTTACCTGCTCGCTCTTCATCACAGTTTCACAGGAGATCATTTTCCTTGAGAAAACACAGTGTAGAGACGCTTTGACGTGGATTAGCTTTGTTTGTTTGTCTGAGTGTGATAGAGGCTTTGTTTTCTGTGCATCCTGGGAAATATAATCCATAGCTGTCAAGTGAAGCAGATGAGGACATTTACAAAATATTCATCTAAATGCACTCGTGTACATAGATGCAGACATCCAGCTAGGGAAACACAGAAACCCAAAGCAGGGTCAGACAGAGTCAAGGGTATGTTGATGATGCTTACATTTCTTTTTTNCCACCCCTGCAGCGCCACTCTACTGTAGGACAGAATAGCCCATGGTCACACTATTCCGATATGAACCAGACTTCAGCACAGTCGCAAGCACATGCACAGTTACCAATGACACCATTAAGCCTCTGCTTACTGGCAGAACGCAGAGAACATTGTCAGAACTCACTTTTTGACTTCTGCTAAGTTTGGTTCTGACTGACAAAGCCCTCCAACAAGAAATGGTAAGAAAGAGAGGTACTGACGATGATACATGATGCATTATGCATGCTCTCCCAATTGTGCTGAAGGCCATGCACAAGCACAGCTTACTTGCAGTCACGCTTGCCAAACGGGCCAGACTAAGGGGCTGAGGTGTGCCTAAGCACAGCACGGTTGGCCAGTGTGAACCACCCTAAGATGGACCAACTAACGGCACTAACCCAGCACCGAAGAAAATACCAGGGGCCAGAGTAGTGTCCTGCTTATTACAGAGACATGGATAGTGGAGTTAACATCTGACCCATTGCCACATTGGAAGGATTTCACCCTCTGAGAGTGGACAGGATACAGGAGGGAGAGACTGGTGAAGAAGTCCAGTTCAGTCCTGGACCCTGTGGAGGTGGAGGCTGACTAGAGAATTATGTCCAAGGTGTCGTCTCTGATGGACTTTTCTAATAAATAGATACATTTATTTATTTCTGCTTCTTCTGTTCTAAGAACCACTTGTTGCAGCTCTGCCTTTATAGTTCTTTTTTAGTTGACACTTATTGTATAATTATATTGATATATCCCCGAAACTTTTGCACTACACTTTTTCCTTTATTGCACTGTGAATTTCATTCATCCCATTTCTCATAGGATGAATAAAAGAGTATCTAATCTCATCTTATCTAATGCTGGTAAAGGATGGAGGCCTCAGCACATAACAAGTGGAGGCACAGCTCCTGACCCAGCTGAAGCAGAGTGAAGTGGGCACACAGCAGCATCCAGTTGCCCAGTTGTCCAGGCTCCATTAGCCCAGAAGAGTCATCAGTGGGAGATTAGGCAGCAGCCCCTTTCAACTCTCATCCAGCACTACATCCCCCTCCCCTTTACCCCCACCACGCCTCACCCCTCGCCAGCTCTCTGAGCCCAAGCCAAGCTCTCCTAGCTGGGCTTGCAAGCTCGGCCAGAGCCCTTGTGTCTCTGGAGCCTCTGCCGCTCTCCGCTTTAGCCTCAGCTGCTGGAGATGTTGTCCCTAATTAACAAGGGATTAAGCCATCATCTCGGCTTGTAATACAGCCTGGATGGGAATTCCAATATGGATGCTGGGAGGGGAAACAGAGCGGGAGGAGGGGGAGGAGGGCGAGTGGATTGGACGGGGTAGAAAGAGAGAAAGGGAGAGAAACCAGTGNCGGAGATGATGTTTTTTCTTTTGTATTCCCTTTTTTTTTTTTTTTTTTTGGTAAATCAGATGAGTTCATAAATGTTGTGGTTGCTAAACAAGTCAACAACATCTTCCCAAAGAGTTTACTGGAAGGAAAAACAGGAAAAAGATGAAAAAAGACAGATTTTTCCTAGGTTCATGCAATCGTGTTTTTGCACTGCAAAAACTGAAATCCAACAAAGTCATTTTGTCTCATTTTTAGTGAAAATTGTCTTAATATTCTTGATGTGAGCCACATTCAACTGACAAGTCCAGATAAACGGCTGATTTCAAGTCATTTAAAATTGAAAATCTGAGAAAAAGTTTCTGTAATAAGATCTCTGTCTAATTTCAAGACCTTTGATGAGCAAATTTTTTCTCTTACCTTTAATGTGACGTTTTATCTGAACATCCAGCCCTGACACTTCATATCCAAGGTTAACATACGGAAAGCAGAATACCACATTCAAAAAGTGCTTCAAGTAACCTCACTTAACCCTTGTATTGGCTTTAGATTTACTCTGGCCTGTTCCAGCTGCTTATGATGTACAAAGTAAATTTTTCTCTTATTTCTTTATTTAGTTATTTATGTTATTTTATGCAATTTTTTGTTTCTCCTTTTTAGTGAAGATGTTCCCAACATACTTACGACTATTTAAAAATAACTTTTGTAAAGTATTGTACGACAGACCTTATTTACATAAAAGTATACCTGGTTTTTGAGTTGGAAATAAGCAGAAACAATTTTTTTTCGCTGAGGTTATTATCAGAGGTACATATGTTGGTATGTTATCACAGACAGGTTTATGTCAAAGTGCAAGCAGCATACTGTTTTGTAATCACTCCAATTTTTCTGATGGCGGCAAAATGCTATAGATTTTTCATAAAACATAATTTAATAAAATAATTATAACAAATTTTACATGAAAATAGCACTGGACATATGGAACCAACCATGTAAATTTCAAACTGTTCTATGACAGAAAACCAAAGTTAAGACAAAATAACTTTTGAATTCAGACCAAAATGACCCAAAGAAAACAGAGGGATTCAAAAAAGCTAATCTATAAACAACAAATTTTGAGTTTTGTTGCAAGTTACTTTTAAACCAACACTAAATTTAACAAGCATTTGCTTTTTATAGCTTTCCATTTCAGTTGTGAGCCATTCATGTGTTCATCTATTCCTGTAAACAAGCTCAAAGCTGTCAGAATAAAAGGGGCTGAGCTGAGCTCTGTTAGGCAGACTGATGATGAACAGATCCTGGCACAACACCTTCCACTGAGAAGTGAGCATACTAATGGCTAGTGTAGCTTAGCGTAACCTCTGAGTCCCGCAGTGGAGCATACTAATGTCACTGAAGCCGAATGCAGCCTGGCTGCACCAAAGAGCATACTAATTACCCCGGCTGCCCTTCTCTCTGACCTTGGCGGGTCACTTAGCAGTGTGATCAGTCCCTGACTCCTAATAAAGACACTTTAACAGGGTTAGCCACAAGGGCGGGGAGCATTTTTCCACCTCTGACTCACTCACCTCTGCTCATATTCATCCTGCTTTTTATACTTTGAGAGCTGTACAACATGTGCTTGTGAAAGAGAACAATCTAACACAATGACATCTTATTGCATTAACTCTTTGTCATGGTTCTCCAGAAACTCTGTTTGATTGTTTTGATTTATGCATAACTCATTGAATAGAGTAGATTTTTATTTGACGATACACAGTAATCACTGTGTTCTAAATGATTCTGAGTTACATCAAGTCACAATAACCTTTACCAGAGGTTTGCGCTGGTGAGTTTGAGATGGAGCTTAAAGCCTCCTTCACTGCTCTTCATTTAGGTGAGGTATATATATATATATATATATATACATGCACACACACACACACACACACACACACACACACACACACATATATATATATATATATATATATATATATATATATATATATATATATATACACACACACACACACACACACACACACACACACACACACACATATATATATATATATATATATATATATATATATATATATATATATATATATATACACACACACACACACACACTGTAAATCTTAATAAAGTTGATTTTTATAGTTTGTTGCATGTTTGAGGAATTGTTTGTGTCAATACTTTATATTTTTTAATATAAAATGTATCTATTTGTTTATTTTCAAAAAAGTCATCTGACTGGGTGCTAAGTTTTTAATTAACTTTGGAAAAGGGTTATAAATTAAAAGGCTGTACTTTCTTGCCTTTTTTGTTTGTTTGTTTTTTGGAAATGTAAAATAACTTAATTGGTGATTCAATAATTTGTGTTTGTTCTGTTTTGGATTGTTTGAAAAAAACTCATTTCTTTTGTCCATAAATTTGTTTGTTTTTTACTTTTTTTTTTTTTTTGAATAATTTTCTAAATGAACATTTTTTTATTCATGTTGTTCATTTATTATATCAAGGGTTAATTTAATTTAATTTTCAATTTAGTTAGTTTTACATTACATTCACACTGTTTTACATTGAATGTTCAGGCACACAAAGTCAACTGGACTGGACATGACTAGGACAAGTTTTAACTCAGGCTTTCATGCGTGGTTGAAGGTATGGTTTAAGAGGCAACATACCTGAGACAAAAGGACAGCTGTGCATTTTTAAATTTAACTATTTATATATTTATTTAAGAGCAACTACAGTCCTAATGGACATGATACTTAGTGCAATACACGATAGTAAAAACAAAACTCTGTCTTCCTGTACTTATTCACTGTAACACACACTACACCTACAGCTTTTACTCTCTATATACACATGATAGAGTTTCCTGCCATGACCCCAAAGTTTCTCTTTCTGTGTGTCTCATATATAAATAACATTCATCAGCTATAGGTTTCATAAAGACCTCCAAATCACAGTCAGATTTATTGCCAAGGAGTTTTTACATAACATGGACTTTGTCTTGGTCTGTGAATGTAAGTAGTTGAAGAGGAAAAACAAATAGCACAATGGAAATAATATTCAGGATCTGAAAATAAAAGTGCTTGAATGCAAGATTCGAAAATTCAATATGGTCAAATATACACAATGAAGATGTGATCAATATATGTACAGAACTATTCGATAAGGTGGGAGTTGCGAATGACAATGTGGGGTCAGTAGCCTTGTTGATTTAACTGGCTGCAGATGGGAAGAAACAGTTTTGGTGGTGGACTGCAGCCTCCTGCTAGACATCAGACACATTGTAACAACTTGTGTTTTTACATCTTTCAGTTGTTTCAACTGTTTCAGGAAAGGTGCTCAGGAGTATGAGACTGTAAAAGCGCAGTTTGAGATGAGACATCAGGGACACATGGAGGACTGTGTTCTCTCTTATCACCTGCAGAGCTCATGTCAGAAATTGCAAGAAGGTCATCTGATGTGATGGACAGAGAGTGACAAGTGATGTACAGTTAATTCTCAGGTGGTGAGAGATCATGTACAGGGTGGCCATAAAGTCTCTTTACAATAAAAAAAGTATATATATATTTATATATATATATATATATATATAACACAAAGGCAGCTGAGAAGAAATGTAACCCAGATTAATTTAATTGTAATCAGTGTTGTCAAAGTTTTGTTTTTGCCTCATTTAATACCCAACTATATACCATTACTTGCACATCATTTGCTTTCCATAAATTTATTGTGCCATGCACGGAATGAAGGACATGATGGTGGATCTCCTCCATACTTAGCTTTGTAGTTCCACTGAGTCTGCTTATCCCATTTAGTCTCATGAAACAATGACACACATTTTATTAGGGTTTCATTTTACAGTACCTCTTTCACCAACAGGAAACCTTAAACACACATTTTCGATGCAATTACAAAGTTTGATAGATACTGATTACAATCAAACAAATCTGGTTAAAAAATCTTATCAACTGCCTTTGAATGCCTTTAAATTAAAAAGAGACTGTATATGTACACCTTACAGTGAGGCGTGCCACCCTTTGTCTTTTTTTAGTAGCTTTATAGAATAATATTTTCTGGCAGTTAGTTAAAGCTTGGTTTGTTTTTGTTTAGGGGCTTCCTTTAGTCTCTGCCCATGGAGAATAGGAGGATTTGCTATCAGAAGAATAACATATGATTCTCGTGGATTTCTGGCAAGGTTTTACCATGTTTATAACTAATATTGGTTATAAGGAATAAAACTGGCTCATATTCTCATTACTTGTTTTAATTTAATCTTTATCACTGTGTCCAAACATGGTTTATGTGTGGTCTCATAGAGAAGTTGAATCAGGAAGTGAGTGCACTAATTATCGTCTGTTTCATCCATCGCAGTCATCTCTCGCACTATTTGCGCTGTTTTTCTTCTCTCCTCGTACACACAGATGCTGTCACACACTCTCTGTCCCTTTACCTTGATCCCTCTCCATTTCCATCCACCCCACCCTCCCTCCTTCTCTCTCCCCCCCTTGCCTTCCATCTCTCCCTGTCTCTAGCGGTGCCGGACACACAGGTAGAGGAGCAGCAGGGGGTATGGTGGTGGATAATTACCTAGTGTTTGGAGCTCCCCAGGAGTCTAGGCCTTCTGGGGGAGTTAGTAGGGGACAGCTACAATGCTCTCTGCTACTTCACTATAACTCTTGGCTGGTGGAAATGTGGGCCTAAATAAAGAAGCTTTTGTTGCTACCTGTGAAGGGAGTGTTTAAAGGTGCACTTTCTCACCCTTAGTTTTCAAGCTGTTTAGTTCAAACCCCACTTCCTTTTTCTTTTTCCACATTCTTCCTGCCTTTGTCTTTCATTTACCTGCTCGCTCTTCATCACAGTTTCACAGGAGATCATTTTCCTTGAGAAAACACAGTGTAGAGACGCTTTGACGTGGATTAGCTTTGTTTGTTTGTCTGAGTGTGATAGAGGCTTTGTTTTCTGTGCATCCTGGGAAATATAATCCATAGCTGTCAAGTGAAGCAGATGAGGACATTTACAAAATATTCATCTAAATGCACTCGTGTACATAGATGCAGACATCCAGCTAGGGAAACACAGAAACCCAAAGCAGGGTCAGACAGAGTCAAGGGTATGTTGATGATGCTTACATTTCTTTTTTTTGTTGTTTTTTTTCCCATTTTTTGGTCATTACCACCAAACTGGTTATGTTTGCAGCAGTGTTTTTCCATTTCCGTTTCTGTATTCCTATGTGTAAGCATGGCTGCATTGCTTATATACAAGGATTGAGCTGTTAATATATTAATGCAAACTAATGCTAGGCCCAATATTCCCTGTGAGCCAAAGAGAAGGAGTTAGGACGATGTGCCAATACTGCTGTGTCAGCTAGTAAGTGACAACATTGACCTGTTCTTCCATACACCGCTAAGGGGAATGTAAGCTCTGCCTCCAATAAGGACGCAGTCACACTGGCCATTCAAACTGTACTGCACTCAAGCACGATTCATCCCCCTCCAGCGGCACCCTCCTGTAGGACAGAATAGCCCATGGTCACACTATTCCGATATGAACCAGACTTAAGCACAGTCGCCAGCACATGCACAGTTGCCAATGACACCATTAAGCCTCTGCTTACTGGCAGAACGCAGAGAACATTGTCAGAACTCACTTTTTGGCTTCTGCTAAGTTTGGTTCGGACCGACAAAGCCCTCCAACACCCCACAATGGTGTTAAGAAATGGTAAGAAAGAGAGGTACTGACCATGATACATGATGCATTATGCATGCTCTCCCAATTGTGCTGAAGGCCATGCACAAGCACAGCTTACTTGCAGTCACACTTGCCAAACGGGCCAGACTAAGGGGCTGAGGTGTGCCTAAGCACGGCATGGTTGTCCAGTGTGAACGGCCCTAAGATGGACCAACTAACGGCACTAACCCAGCACCGAAGAAAATACCAGGGGCCAGAGTAGTGTCATGCTTTTTGCAGAGACATGGATAGTGGAGTTAACATCTGACCCATCGCCACATTGGAAGGATTTCACCCTCTGTGAGTGGACAGGGTACAGGAGGGAGAGACTGGACAGACTGGTGAAGAAGTCCAGTTCAGTCCTGGACCCTGTGGAGGTGGAGGCTGACTAGAGAATTATGGCCAAGCTGTCGTCTCTGATGGGCTCTTCTAATAAATAGATAAATTTATTTATTTCTGCTTATTCTGTTCTAAGAATCACTTGTTGCATCAGCTCTGCCTTTATTGTTCTTTTTTAGTTGACACTTATTGTATAATTATATTGATATATCCCTGAAACTTTTGCACTATACTTTTTCCTGCATTGCACTGTGAATTTCATTCATTCCATTTCTCACAGGATGAATAAAAGAGTATCTAATCTCATCTTATCTAATGCCGGTAAAAGATGGAGGCCTCAGCTCATAACAAGTGGCGGCACAGCTCCTGACCCAGCTGAAGCAGAGTGAAGTGGGCACACAGCAGCATCCAGTTGCCCAGTTGTCCAGGCTCCATTAGCCCAGAAGAGTCATCAGTGAAAGATTAGGCAGCAGCCCCTTTCAACTCTCATCCAGCACTACATCCCCCTCCCCTTTACCCCCACCACGCCTCACCCCTCGCCAGCTCTCTGAGCCCAAGCCAAGCTCTCCTAGCTGGGCTTGCAAGCTCGGCCAGAGCCCTTGTGTCTCTGGAGCCTCTGCCGCTCTCCGCTTTAGCCTCAGCTGCTGGAGATGTTGTCCCTAATTAACAAGGGATTAAGCCATCATCTCGGCTTGTAATACAGCCTGGATGGGAATTCCAATATGGATGCTGGGAGGGGAAACAGAGCGGGAGGAGGGGGAGGAGGGCGAGTGGATTGGACGGGGTAGAAAGAGAGAAAGGGAGAGAAACCAGTGGCGTTTAGCAGCTCAGTAAATTACTCTTGACCTGCAGGACTGAGGGGAGTCTATCGGCACGGCAAGCCGGCTGCCAATTACAACAGCTCAGGCCTGCCAAAAGTTTTATTGGGTGGAGGGCGGGGGCAAGTTGGAAGGTGATTGGTGTGTGCATATGTGTGTGTGCTTCCATGTGTGTGTGGGGGGGCTCATTTTAATGGCCTTTCACCATATTACTTTCTGTCAGGATTGGAAGTGTTTGCATTCGGAGGGATATTGACATAATTATGATGAGAATTTGGTGGAGGTTGAAAATGAAAATAGTACTTTTTCTTTTTTTTTCCTGCTACCGCTGTGTTCATTACATTGTTCGAGACATTTCCTTCACCTTTGTCTAGTGTGTCCGCTCACACACCAGTGTCAGACTGTTTTCATCATTATTATTATTCATAATTCCAGAGAAGATAAGTGCTATAATAATTAGCAGTTCTTCCTATAGAAGGATATTCAGAACACACACAATCATTGCTCAAGTGGTTAAAAGTGATACATTTGATGTATGACTTTGATTTACTTTGGGATGTGTTTCCATGGTTGTACTGTACTCACACAACTGGGATTTGGAAATATACAGGGTGTCCATAAAATATATTATTAGTTAAAATGAATGAATAATACAAATACAATTGATGAAATATCCTAATCAGATTTCTTCTGTGTACTCAGTAGTTATCAAAGTTTTTTCATCACATTTTATTTGTGTATTTCAGGTGTCCAGTTGATTAAAGAACCACTGTCAAATGAACCCTCTTAAAAAAATTGTCTTCCCCTCATGAAAAGGCTTACTGTGTTTCATGGTTTACTGGAACAAAATCAGATACACCTGCTCAGTGAAACTAAGGGACTTGGTATGAGAGAGATCCATCATGTCCCTCAAGAAAATGATGGAGACAGTGAGAATTTCTGAGGAAAACATCCATCCAACAGCCCAACTACAGCACGTGTCTCGTCCATCGTCGCATCAGATCAGATCAACTCAAATCAAAGTGTCAACTCATACTGGATCTGCTCCATTGCAGTCTTTCTGCATCTGTCTTATTTTGGTCGGATGCTGGAGTTAATGTGTCAATTAAACAAAAAGTGGATTGAACAGGACAGGAAGCTGTGCATATAAAACAACCTAAAAAGAGCCAGTAACATTTAATATAATATAATAAATAAATAAATAAAAGTAATTTTAATTAATTAATTATTAATTAAATATTATTATTATTATTATTATTATTATTATTATTATTATTATTATTATTATTATTATTATCAACATTATTATCAACATTATTATCAACATTATTATTTTTCCTTTATTTGTGTTGTTGTTATTAATTGTTGTTGTCTTGCTGTTCACTGTTTTTCTTCTGTTTAAAATCAATAAAAAGTTGATTACAAAAATAAATAATTATCATAAAAGTACTCATAATAATAATAGGGCTGCATGGTGGCGTAGCGGGTGGCGCTTCAGCCTCACAGCAAGACGGTTCCAGGTTTGATTACCTGTTCGGGCATGGTTGGCCTTTCTATATGAAGTTTGCATGTTCTCCCCGTGCATGCGTAGGTTCTCTCCAGGTACTTCTGCTTCCTCCCACGGACCAAAAACATGCCCACGTTAGGTTGACTGATTATTCTAAATTGCCCGTAGGTGTGAGTGTGAATGTGAATGGTTGTTTGTCTATAAGTCATCCCTGCGATTGACCGGCGACCAGTCCAGGGTGGACCCTGCCTCTCGCCCAATGACAGCTGGGATAGGCTCCAGCCACCCGCGACCCTGAACAGAAGACACGGTTAAAGAAATGGATGGATAATAATAATAAAAAATAAAATAAAAAAACACTTAACAAAACAAAAAAAAGCCAAAATTAGCTTGGCCATGACATCAAATGAACATACCGAGTGGAGCCCAAACAGGAATGTTAAAGTTTAAGGGTTTTACAGCCGAACATAAACAAGGATAGGATTATATTACTTTTATATATTATTTTTGTATATAAATCAAACCTGGGGCCAGAGCTGCTTCATCTGCCTTTTATTTTGTAGTTATAGTGGAAGCAGGGGCTGGACTGTCTTCCAGAAAAGGGACGGGAAGGCAGAGGAAAGCTAAACAGGAGAGTGACAAAGCTAGATGCTGACACACGAGCTGAAGGCTAAAACATGGATTATAACAAGGACTGAAAGTTAAAACATAATTGAAAGTTAAAATAGAGACTAAAGGCTAAAACACAGGCTTAAGGCTAAGACACGGGTTAGGCGGTTTGTGGTAATGTTCATCTAACCCACATGCAGCAGTTATTCTGAAGTGATCTGTTCAAACCTGAGAATCTATCATTAAAATTAAGAGTGATGTTGTGTTTGCTCTGCCTGTTAGATGAGCACTGGCAGGACATAATGAGGATTCACTGGGTTACATGGTACCAATATGTTAAATGTAGCAGGCTACTACTACAGTACAAAGTTACAGAGTTTACTTGTTATCACCTACAACAGTGCAGTACGTAACCATTGATTCATACATTACCTTCTTGCATTGCATCTGGTAAAAAAGTCATATTGAATTTAAAAAAGTGGTGTTACAAGTAAGATCCAATCCATTCAACCTCCAAAACTAACACACATGCCATTTCTCACAACAGTTCACATATGAGTCCTCCAGCCAGATGGGGGCAATGGAGTCCACTGCAGATGGATTCTGCTCACAGCCACTTTAAGTTAGCTTGTCATCTGTGATTGTACTGTTGTTCTGTTTTGTTTCGGTTAAGTTCCTTGATGTATCAATTGTTTTTCATTCAATCATTTTCCACCACATTTCCTGTTCAGGGTGGCAGGTGACCGGAGCCTATCACAGCTGTCTTAGGGCGAGATGCGGGGTACACCATGGGGTTAAGTCAGTCACAGGGCTGACACACATATAGACATACAACCTTTTACGCACACACTTACATGTAAATTGATGAGCTTGTTTAGACTGTGGAAAGAATTCAGAGTTCCCAGAGAGAATGCATACTTACAAGGTGTAAGGTGAACATGCAAACTCCACACAGAAAGATCCACCTTGTCCAAACTGGGATCTGAACCAGTTACCTTTTTGCTGTGATGAAGTAGCTCTTATTGTTGCACCATCATGCAGACTGTAGGGGTTTAAGGTGTAAGTTAACCTCTACCAACAGGATGAAACAACGGCAGAAGGATGTAGATGAAGAAGGCAGACATCAAAAACACGCAGGAGTCTGCAAATTCCAGATCTCTGGTCTTGGTTTTCACTTTTCACATGGAAAAAACACACAATCCACACATGCAGCCTTCAGCAGAACAAAAGACTTGGAGCCTCTCACACACACTCTGCAGGTGCAGCAGATCCTTAATTAAAGCTGCACCTGCAGAAGAGACACACCCTGCCCCACCTCTCCTGGCCTCTGCCCCAAGACTCCTCCCACACCACTGAGCACTAAGTAAATTTACAAATAAACAATATTTACAACACAAGGCAAATGACTGATACTAATACAGAGCAAAGAAATACCTAAGGAACTGAAAACAACCTAAACAACCTCAAACTTAAGAAAAAATCCCCTTTAACCCCTCCCCTCTCTCTCCCCTGATCCCTCCACTCAGCCTGAAGGCTGCTGGAGTCCTGTGGTGTCCATGTGTGCACTGCCATGAACACACCCACCGGAAATGGACCTCGAAGAGAGGGAGATTAGTAATAGGTTCTTCTTTAAAATAAATAAAGTACACCAAAACAAAAACAAACTGTATTAATCGGTCAGTATGCAGCTTGTGTACCTCAGTGAGGGGGATGCTGACCAGCTCCCTCACACAGACCATGAATTGTTTTTTTTACAATTGTTAGTGTCTTTGATGTTTTCAGTCAACAAGCAACGGAGCAAAGCCAGACTGCAACTGCATTTGGTGTATTCCTGACGAACCTTTCAGCGGTTTACCATAAAATTTGTTCTCCTATTAAATTAGTCAAAAAAAAAAAAAAAAAAAAAAAAAAAAAAAAAAAAAAAAAAAAAAAAAAAAAAAAAAAAAAAAAAAAAAAAAAAAAAAAAAAAAAAAAAAAAAAAAAAAAAAAAAAAAAAAAAAAAAAAAAAAAAAAAAAAAAAAAAAAAACTAAAATAAACAAAACAAGGCAAATAAATGAGGTAAAAAAAGAAACCTACAAAAAGTCTTAAAAAAAAGAAAAGAACGACAACAAGTCTAAAAACAAACCTGAAAAACCCATAATAATAATAATAATAATAATAATAATAATATACAACTCAAATAAATGAAAAAACATTTCTCCAACTCTGTGGAGTGTTAATGAATGCAAATTTTCAATTATTTCATTAAAATGGGCAGTTTCTCTTGTTAGTACATGGATGTGCTGGAAAGAATTTGATCTAAAACTGTTGAAGGGATTGTGTCATTGGTCAACATTAGTTGTGATTCAGTGATATAAAGACTGATTTATTGATCTGAATGTACAGTGATGAGTACAAAAAACCACAGGAAGCAAGTAGAGGAAGCAGTATTTTAATGCTTATGCTTTAATGCTACAGTTCTTGCTTGTACTATTACAGTCAATAGTCATAAAGTGCTCATCCAAATCCCATAGTTTACCTTCAATAATTATTATGATCATATGAAGAGAAGTACATTTTAGACCGATTTTTCTTAACTTCAGAAATATTAGTTTTGTTTATTTTGTTGGAATCCTCCTTTCTGTCTCATGAGAGGTTAAAAGCTTTCCCATCATTCCTGTATTCAGAGATAAAGACCAGAGTCATGATATATGAGGTGATGTGATCTGTGCTCTGTTCTCCCGCTCTCTGTACGTTAGCGCTGCCCTCACTGCTGGCAGGGGAGGAAGAGGGAGGGGGGGGGGTCCAGCCTGCCACTGTGTCTGCCGCTGATGTAAACTGATGCAACCTTCATTCAAGACAAAGCAAGAAAAAGAGAGAGAGAAACAGTGTGTGGGATCAGTGTCCACTATGGAAAGCAACACACACAGAATGTTTGGTGGCGAGTTGCACTGCGGTTTCATAAAGCAGACCTAATAATTGATGACACTGTTGGATAACGATCAAGTGTGCGTGTTTGCGAGTGTGTCTGAAAGCAAAGAGAGACGCAGTGACAGTGTGGGGGAGAGAGCAGTGTGTTTGTGTGAAAGATAAACACAGTGAAAGTGGAATAGACAGACAGAGAGTGTAGGTCTGTGAGAAGTTTGAGAGATAGAGGCTGAAAAAGTACAGAGACAGAGTAAGATGTAGAGACTCAGAGCAACTCCAATATATTTTTGAATATCTGAGGAAGACACTTGACCTTTCCCCCATGACATACATTATCTGTACCTCTTTCAGGGTCAAAGAGGCTGCAGGCTATCCCAGCTGTTGTTACACACACCCTAAACAGGTTACCAACCAATCCAAAGCCATCATTCACATGTAGACATGTAGTGATGATGTTAGAGGAGCTGTTCTACACAACGTTAACGAGAGTGTCTTGGTACTGATAAGAGACAATTGTCTTCATATTTCCAAATAAATATCAAAAAGGACAATGGATGAGTGTTACCATTTAGTTTTCACTTGAGCACCAAGTCTTTCAAGGACATGCCTACAGTGCGAAGGCAGCATCAGTATTCTTGCCCAAGACACATTAACAATGGATGGTATAGATTCAGTCTGCATCCCAAAAAACATCCCATCATGCATGGATCACGCCGTGGAAGGAAGCAAACAACCAGCTACAGAGCCTAATAGCTGCTATCTGCTCTCCCGCACCATGAATTCACTGAACTATCTGAATTCAAAGTTTCTTTTACAAATGAAACCACAGAGCAGAGGAAGACACTGAGGATGTAATACATCAGAAAGAAACTTTAACGCTGGATTCATGTTATTCAAACAGTGAAGGGGAACTATGAAAGAACATTAAAAGAAGAAGTTCATCCCACATTTTAAGAGGCTGATCTGTGACTATTATCCATTATTCAAATACATTAATCATCTTAACTTGATTAAAAAATAGGTTTATTACTGAATAAATACATTTTATTCATGTCAATATTTGACTATTTCATTATTTCAGGGACAATATTTTTCCATTCAAATGAAATTTGTCAATGACTGAATCACAAAATGTATGTTTGTTTTCAATCAAATGCACTTTTTAATGTAAGTTGCAGTCTAATACTTTAATGCCAAAGGTATTGGATATGTAACGTGGATTTGAAAGACCTTTGTCACATCAGCATAATAAATGGTCAATTCAAAAAACAGATATAAAAAAAATGCAAAAAAAAAAAACCAAAAAAATCTCCCTTGTGTATTATCACACTGTTACAGGCAGCTGAAGTTTTATTTTCGCCCTTTGCACAATGGCTGCTCTCCAGGTCAATAAACAACCAATCAATTTTCAAGAGATTGAATAACTAGTGACATCTTAACATTACTCTTTTTTTGAATAATAATTTAATGCATTGAAAAATTTGTATATACTTGAAACTTTTATACAGACATTGCCATAACTGCAGTTTTTTTTTCCAAATGTGACACAAAAAATACATCATCAAACAAAACAATATAATCATATTTTTTTTCTTTTTTTGGTTTGTTAAGCAAATTAATAAACATATCAGTCCCAAAAAACTAGAACTTCTCAGCCGTGTTTTTACCGGATCAGACTTTACAGGGGTTAAGGTAGGTATATTATTTATTGAATTAATTATTTATGTGGGGTTCTGTTTTTCATGTTAATAAAATGTATTTTATGCCTTTTTCATTATTTGTCATTTTTTATTCCGTAGTGTATCGAATATCGAGTATCGAATATTTTCCTGAGTATCGGTATCGAGTTTGAAATTTCAGTATCGCGACAACCCTACGATCTGGATGGTCTTTTTCCTCTTTTGCCCGGAGGACACTACGTTCGTGATTTCAAAAATCCAAAAACAATTAAGTTTATCAGTTTGAACATTCAATATCCTGTCTTTATGGTGTATTCAATTGAAAATAGGTTGAAGAGGATTTTCAAATCATTGCAGTCTGTTTTTATTTACATTTTACAAATGTCTCAGTTTCATTGGAATCAGGGTTGTATTTTTTTAACAGGTGGACAAACCGTCTCTTTTCTTCAAATGCGAGGAATGACTTAGTGAAGGATATGCGTTTTTTTTTTTTTGTTTTTTTTTTAAACTAGCAGCATTGCATAAATCCTGTATAGTTTTGCAGGCAAAAGTAGAGGATTGTTGAGGACAACCTACCCTGGATTATGATATGACACCAGCTAACCTGACAAAGATGAGGGAAAAGTGTGTTGGCCTGCAAGTCTTGACATTTTGTTCCTTAGCGTCCAGTTTTACTCATCCATTGACTTTATTGCAGGTCAGTCACATGATTATTTTACCATCATCACCATGGCAGTTTACAATTTATCTGTTCCTCTGTGTGTGTGTGTGTGTGTGTGTGTGTGTGTGTGTGTGTGTGTGTGTGTGTGTCTCAAATATGTCATTGTTTTCTGCTCAGTGAAGCAGTACTGGATTGATGTGTTCCCAATGAAGTGCAATGACAATTAAACAGTAACCGACCTGCTATTTCCCTTCATTACCTCCCAGCTCTTCATGCTGTGTGTGTGTGTGTGTGTTCAGTGTGTGTGTGTGTGTGTGTGTGTGTGCACATCAGTATACTACTTGTGTGTATGTGTAACAGAGATCCATGCTTATGTCATACAGATATTGATGTCGAGAAAAAGAAGAGTTAGCTTTTTTTGTACACACACACACACACACACACACACACACACTGTGCATAATGATATATGATGCAAAAATATACAAACACGCAACAAAAGACGGTAATTTGCATGATGCGGGCACACGCAGGCCATGAGTGAAGATTTGCCTCTGCTGATGGCTGAGGTTGCCTGATATTGTAAACACTTGCAGCAGGTATAGACCACCTGCCTATGGATGGTTTTATTCCTGTAAACATACATTCAAAAGAGGATCTTATCATGCCATCCTGTCTGCATTTCCTGCATCATTACGATGTCCCCCCTCAGTCCTCCATTTCTCTTTCATCCATCTCCAGCTTTTTCCTTTTCCACCTCTCTCCATCTCTTTTCTCTATCTTCTGCACCCCCCTCCTCTCTTTCTCTCTCTCTCTCTCACACACACACACACACACACACATAAGGACACAAACATCACTATTTTTTCTTCCTGCACAAGGCCCACCACATAGCCATTTGCATAACAATCTCCACTTGTTTTTCTGCTCAGATGGAATTCACAGCATGGTGCCTGCATGACTGAGACAGGGGTCATTGCTATGTATATCAGAGAGAGAGGGAGGGTGAGGGAGGTGGAGGAAGGATGGGAGAGAGCGTTTATAGTAGGGAGAGGGAGACACAGGGAGGTGGCAGTCAAGAAAAAAAAAATCACATCTAGATGCACAAACGCAACGAAAAGACACTCATTGGAATAGATACAGTGACCATCAGAGACTCAGAAAACACAGACTGAAAGTACAGACATGGTTTTAATGTGTTTCAGTATCAAGGCTTCAGCAAAGCTGCAAGTTCTGGAGAATCACTTGGTTCAGAAAAATCTAGAAACATCCATCACAGCTCCACAAAAAGTCTACAAACAAAGACCAAATCTCAGTCTCAACACTTGGAAGGGAACAGTAAGTTCTTTCAAGACATTTAGCACGTAAAGGTCACATGGTGTGCTTTATGTATCTACAGGACTTACCCAGAATCCACTGTAGACTTTGAGGCATGAACTCCAAAACTGTTGGGGATTCTCACTGTTCTTTGTGCAGCCCAATTTCCTGACTTTCATCTGTTAACTGACATGATTTGCAGTAAAGGTAACTTGCAGCTCGCATCTTCGACTCTTTTCAGGCATGTAAAAACAACTGCAAAGAACCATTCTCATCCTCTATACCAGTAAACTAGTCACACTTAATCACCGTACACTGATCTACTGAGATCCCAAATAACAAGTGCCAAATTGTGTGTGCAAAAAACTGGTAAGTAAGTGGTGCAGACCACCCAATTCAAATTAGAATTTATCATGTGCTACTGTCTGCCTCCATGGGGAGTTTTAGAGAGCTGTTAAAGTTCTTTTTTTTGTTTGTTTGTTTTAAATCATGCCACAATGTTTAATCTCATCCATGGTGTTGTTCGTTTTGTCTTAATTACATTCCTTAAATTTGCAGCAACCTGAAGTGGATATACTGGCCCTTCCTGTGGGATAGCATTCAATACCTGGGACAGCAAATGGGCACAAGTACTCTGAAATATGGGGCACTAACTGTGCTGGTGTGCTAGAATGATCCATATGAAGGAAAATGCAGCAATGCAAGGAGTTTTTCCATAGGAGGTATGGGATGGCTCCTTTTTGTGACGGGCTCCAGATCAGCCTTAAGCTAAACCAACAGCTAAAAAATGTCATTGCTGGATGGACGATGTCTGGACTGTTTTTATCTCTGACAGTCAAACTTGTTGACGTGGAAGATTCTCTCTGTTGTCCTTGTCTGTCATTGAATCTATGCCTCCTTCTCTCCTCAATGACCACAGCCATTCGTTCCCTGAAGCTGTGCCAGTTAGCACCTCTCTTCCCAACTTGCTAAATACACTGACCACAGTTAATTTCAGGTTTGATGAATCACATTTGAGGTGCAAAATGGTAACATTTGCATCTCCTCTTCCTAATATTTTGTATGATCTGATAATCTGCTTGTATTATGCATTTTCATAAAGGCAGGCATGCTAAATGGATTGTGCATGCTATTTGGCTCATTTGACAGACACAATCCATGGTGCACCCAGTTTTTACATCAGCTTTGCATGTGCTATTACATTTGTATGTGTTTTTATACACACAAACCTTTAGTAGATCAGGCCCTAAGTGTACGCACAATATCAACACTGATTTCATCAGATGGTTCAGCAGATGGTTATCCTACAGTGCCATGTGTCAGCAATTTGTTTCTGTCAGTAGGCCCAAGATGACATCTAATAAAGCCAATTAGAAACCCTAAATATTACAGAGCTGTTAGAACAAGCAGTTTGTCTCATACTAACATTTATCTTTAGTAGTTTAAAATATTGACGGTAAATAAGAGTATTTGAAACACTCTACTTTTGTTAACTTATTGGCTGCTAGCTGTTTGCAGTGTAGAGAGTCCTGTGCTCCCACCCATTTCAGAATATTTTGTCTGATCTTCCTGTACTCACAGACTATTGTGTTTTCTGAGCATGTAAACACCAAAACCACCAAAGGAAAGATTAAACTCTCTTATTTAATCAGGAAAAACACCTGGTATTTATAGATTGGATATAAAAGTGAACTTATTCTATTGAAACTTCAATCATGACTATCTTGAAATCCAAAACCCCCTGACTCCCCCTAATTTATATTGGCTGCCAAATCTTCACTTTTTTATTACCCTCAGACCATCATTACCAGAAAATGCTGCCTGAATGTTTCATATTCAATGATGTATTTTGGTTAAGTTCTTATCTTTCTTATCAGTTTATGTCTGCCTTTATTTCTCTCTTTCTGTTGTTTTAGCTTCTGCTCCAACCTGCTGTGGACCACTGAGGAAAACTAGCCTTATGGTTAAATCTGCCATATTAACATTGATGCAGCACACGCTTATACCCATGCACTGTCCCTTTAAAACAAAAAATAAAATAAAATAAAAATAAAAATAAATACCATAAATAAAAAAAAATAATAATGTGCTACTTTTGTGTAAATGTTATTGCAAAGGAGGACAAGGTGCCTCTGATGTCTGTCCTCACACACTTACAGGGCCTGTAGGAGCCAGATATGTAACAATGACCCCAAATGTAAAATGGCATAAATAATGGAACAAAAAAATGGGATAAAGTCTGAAATGTAATAACTGCTCCGTAATGCAAAAATGCAGAGCCCAAAATGTTGTTTTAGTGCAAACTGGGTCATTTTGGGTTTTGCTACTTAATTTTTTTTATCCTATTTTTTTTAATTATTATTTCATTTCGTATACATCCTGTTCAGATTGTTGTTGCATTTCAGGCAATTGTTACATTTTGGGCTATGACACTGCCACCAACTTGAAACCTGATTGGCCAACCCAAAATCCTGAATATTTCATTACTCAAGAGTAGCAATTCTGAATTAATACTTAATTAATGCTTAATTAATTCTTATTGAAGTTAAATGCAAATACTATGAAATAATTATTTTAAACATTTTCAAGTACATAACCAATTCAGAGCCTTTGGAATATAAATTATGATTACTTGGGTAGTTATTCTCAGCCAGTTACGGTACCACATTGTTAACATCCAGTCACCTGATTGCATCACTTTTTTTCTTTTAGTCATGAAAATTATAAAAAAAAAAGTTTAAACTAAGTCTTTGGTCACTCAGGCAGAAAGTTCGCAGTTTGATTGAAGCTTTACACTAAACTCTGGATGCACAGGACTAAGTTTAGTTCCACTAATGATTTGCTGTCATTGTCATTCTCACTCTTCCAGATTATGAATGTGGCCTGAATCTAACCAGAGGTATAAAAATGCTTCAAGTGGCCAAAAAAAACAGAAAGTGCTATGGAAGTACAAGTCCATGTCCCCTCCGTGCTAGGTCCACTCTTATGTTATTTTAATTTCACATTTTACATGAGTAAAACATCTCATTAAATGAAATGTCTAAAATGGCATAGCTCAGTCAAATCTAAGAATTTCTCAAAATGATTCACTCGAAAGAGAAATCCCTGCAACCACAACTCTTAAAACGTGTCAATGAAGGGCTTTTTAACAACTCTATTTAATTTTTTATAAAGAATAAAAACACAGAAATGCCTGACTATCTCTAATTAAAACCACACATTAAAGTGTCTCTGCCTGCAGGCATGGGTACACAGGTCACAGACACAGATACACAGGTCACAGGCACAGATAAACACACTCAGGTAGGAGCAATGGACACACTGACAATAGAAATGATCCAAACAGCAGCACAAAGAAAGTGACAGGGTGACAAAGTAGAAAGAATGACAGCAGAGAAGAAAAACAAACAAGACAGGCGTGGGCGTTCAAGGCGAGTAGGAGTCATCTTTTATCCTTTATTTAATCAGGTACTCTCACTGAGACCCACACTCGCTCTTTCAGGTGGACCTAAGAGACAAAAAGTTTATACGAAAGTGACAGAAAATTCTCAAATGTATTTCAGTTCAAGCCCTTGTTCAATTCAGCAATTCACAGCAAGCACAAGATGAAACAGACACTTTTTTTATAGATGAGCCAATGGTATACTATTGATATTAAACTGCTGTTATCAAGACTTTATCAGTTTACCAACAGAGCTGCCTTCCAAATTAAAATAAATACTTTACCATTACACAGGAACATAATCCACAGCTGATCTCAAGACATTGGCAGCAGTTCTACTACCAAAGTTTGAGGAGTCAGTGCCCAACTTCACTTTTTATGTATCCATTTTTATACATCTTCAAGAGGGGGTATTTCTGCTTCCCCATGTTTTAAACATAGATATGAACTGACAGTGCTGGATGTTCTAACCTTGACATATTCATATCTTTTTTTGCTTTTTCTCAGAGAATGTGAATGGTATCACAAAAAAACCATTTCTGTCACTCATGGTTAGTGGTTGGGTGAAGACATTTGCTAAAGAAGAATGAGTTTACTCTCATTTAACCCTGTGGTGCATAGTGGTCACTACAGTGGACACCTATTTAAAACTTATTTACTCCTAAATTCAATGGTTCATGTGGTGGAAATTTAGATTAGCCTGTGTCAGGATATTTTTATTCTTCTTAGGACCTGAAAAAATGTTTTCAATTCTTTTTCCAAACATATATATTAAAAAAAAGTGATAGACAAACATTTGAAGGTAAAACAGCTTAATAACTACACATTTTTCAGTGTTAAAATGGATCACAGAGAGTCAAAATGTTTCGCAAAGCATTAAAAAAAGATTATTCATGAAATTACCAAAGAAAGAGAAAGGAAGTCAAACAAAAAATTGTCATGTTTACATTAACTTCACTCTTTTTTATGTTGAATGTTCTGTTACAAATATTTGAAGAAAAAAATTGAAAAACTTTTTTCATGCCTTAAGACAAATAAAAACACTCAAAGGAAAAATCCAGATACTGGCTTTCATAATTCATGCATCAGAGGGTTAATAATGACAACATAAAGTACCAAAATGACCCTGATCAAAAGTTTACATACCCCAGTTTTAATTACCTGTATTTCTCCCTTTAACAATAATGACAGCTTGAAGACTTTTTGTGGTAGTTGTGGATGAGGGTCTTTATTATCTCAGATGGTAAAACTGACCATTCTTCTTGTCAGAAAGCCTCCAGGTCCTGTCAATTCTTGAGCTGTCTCGCACAAACTGCAGGTTTGAGAGCCCCCAATGATATCAAGGTCAGGAGACTGAGATGACCACTGCAAAACCTTCATTTTATTCTGCTGTAGCCAATGACAGGTCAACTTGGCCTTGTCTTTTGGACCATTGTCATGTTGGAACATCCAAGTACTCATCCTTGCAGAGCCTCTGGGCTGATGAATGCCAATTTTCCTCCAGTATTTTCTGATAACATGCTGCTTTCATCCTTTCATCAGTTTTGATCAATTTCCCTGAGCCTTTGTAGCTCACACATCCCCTAAACATCAGTGATCTACATCTGTTTCACAGTAGGAATGGTGAACCTTTCAACATAGGTCTTGTTGACTCCTCCTCAAATGCAAAATGTGTGGTTATGGCGATAATGCTCAATTTTGGTCTCATCACTCCAAATGACTTTGTTCCAGAAGTCTTGAGGCTTTCCTCTGGTGACTTGACCAAGCAGCCTATTTTTTCTCAAATGCCTCCAATGCGAATCTTGACAAAACAATTCTGAGGATCCTCTACTTCAGCTTAAGTTATTTGTGAGTTTTTTCATATCTTGGCAGTTGTAGCTGGAATTTTTATTGGTCTGTCTGACTGTGGTTTGGTTTCAACAGAATCCCTCATTTTCTACTTCTTAATTAGAATTTGAACACTACTTACTGGCATCGTCAATTCCTTGGTTATCTTTTTCTGACCCCTTCTTGCTTTGTACAGCTCAATTAACTTTTTTTTTTCCTATAGCATTTTTTATTTTTTTTGCTTTACCCATGACTCAGAAACCTGAAAAATCAGTGCAGAACTGAATAAAGATGCATGCATCTGTCAGGAGCTCAGAAAATCACTGAGCTTTTATACGCACTAACTGATTACAAGCAAATAGATCACGGGTGAGGATGGTTACCTTTAGAAGCCATTCAAACACATTTGCGTCAAGTTGTGTGTATGTTATCAGGCCAAAACCACCAGGGTATGTACAATTTTGATCAGGGTCAATTTGGAAGTTTGTGTTGTCATTCTGATTTAAAAAGAGTAAACTTTTTGTACATGTATTCACCCAACCATTAACCGTTAGTCACAGAAAGGTTGGTGTGATATCATTCATGTTATCTGAGAAAAGGCCGAAAAATCATAAATTTTGCTAGGGTATGTAAACTTTTGAGCACAACTGTATAACTGAAAAACCATAAGGTCAAAATTCATCAGTGACACCTCATTTGAAGGATTGAAGTGTTTGGTTTCAGAAAATGTCATGCTGTAATATGTGACCAAAGTCCACATCAGGATAAACGCAGCTGAAACACCTTTTTCCTCTAAAATTTTTTATACAGTCTTGACAGGTTAAAGTGACAGTAGCCAAAACAAAGTGTATCAGACAGAGGCTGAAATATAGGCTTTCTTTAACACCAGTGTGAGACAAAATGGGACTTTTTGAACACTTAATCATGTGAAGAAACTACAAAGAGACACTGAAGGGACAGAAAAAATAAAAATACATATGAAAGGGGAAAAAGCACGCACTTTTAGAGAAACACCAGCCTTTGTATTTTATCATATTATCTGGAAAAAGACTGTTTGAAGGGCCATGCAAGAAAAGGCATTTACAATGTGTTCTTGCCACTGATATACTGTACGTTCTGGGTTTTTTCAGGGTACTTTAACACTTGTGTTTGACCACCCAAGAGGGCAGGTTATCATGTTTTCACGAGCCAAGAGGGCAGTCTTATGTGTTTTGCCAACTTGAAGGGCACTAAATCATGCGTTTTGATCTCTAAGAGGGCACTTTATTGCATGTTTTGGCTCCCAAGAGGATCATTTAGCATGCCTTGGCACAAAGCAGGAAATTTTAGAGTGTTTTGCCAACTTGGAGGGCACTCAAGCACCTGTTGTGGCTCCCAAAGGGTAATCTAGCCCATCTTGGCTCCCAATAGGGCATTTTAGTATGTGTTTCGGCCCCAACAGAGTATGGTTTATCATGTTTTAACTAGCCAAGAGGAGAGTTTAGCACCTGAGAGAGCAGTTAAGAGTGTTTTGCCAACTTGGAGGGCTTTTTGGTAGTGGTTTTGCTCCCCAGGGCAACTTGGTGTATTGTGCTGACTAGGAAGGCACACTATCGCTTGTTTTGGCTCCCAGCAGGGAACTTTAGCGTGTGTTTTTCCATCAAAGAGGGCGGGTAAGACTGTTTCCAAGTGCGTTTAAGCGCTCATTCTGGCTCCCAGGAGGACAACAGAGAGCACTTTTTGCTGACCATGAGGGTCTGTGCTTTGGCTCCTAGCACAGCACTTAAGCATTTGACACCCAGTATGTTACCATTCTTAAGTATTTCAAAAACCATGAACATGTTTTAATTAGTGATGATCTACGTGATTTTTCATATCCTGTGTATAAGGGTCAATGACGTGACGTCCCTTTTTTGTGTCTGAGTGCAATATTTCCTTCCATCATGAATTGAGTATTTCATCACATGCATTTCTTTATTCTATGAAACCTGTCTTATTTGAACACATCTTTAAACTAGTAAAATATAACATGTTTTTTTGTGTTTTGGTTCCTCAAACCCCCAAAATGTCAGGTGGTGCAACCGTCCTGGCAAGTATCCACAGTAATTAAACTCTAAAAATTGAATGTCAGTTATTGTAAATGGAAATTAAAAATACAGTGGCATTATTTTATGCTTGAACCTTTTTAAATAAAACATTCTTTGCAAATAAATAGAATTTTAAAGCTGTTGAGAAATTTAAAAAACTTTTGTCCCGTAATTTTCACCTTGTCATATGTCAGGGTGGTGCAACCGTAACATTAGACTTTTATTTTAAAGTGAAGAGAATAAAACAGGAAACAGGAAACTGCATCAGCCAGAGGAGCCCAAATGACATTTGTGACCAAGTGGAAAAGTTTGTAGATTTCTCTGAAAAACTGATAAAAAAGTTTTTTTCACTTCATTGGTGACTGGAACAATTTCCATGTCAGGTGGTACAACCAATGTAATAATGTGAAATGTTATTTTAACATCAAATTATTTATCTTATTCACAAATAAAAGAAATGAAACACACAAAATGAAAATGTATGAGTCACTACAGACACTTGAGAGATACTTGCCAATAATTTCACACTGAAAAAATAACAGGAACATATAAATATATTTTCATATATTTGGTTGCACCACCTGACATTTTTGGGTGCTCAAATTAAAAACACTAAAAAATAATGAACCTAAAATCTTAGAAATGTTGGTCAACTACTGAAATCTGTTAGAAAACTTAATTCTTCACTCAGAAATATGTTTTTATCCATTTTCAAGGAACTTTTAAAAAATAAGTTTTTAGACCCTCTATTTGTCATAGACCCATAAGCTTGTGTCGACCCAAATACTATACAGACCATCTGATTGTGCACAGTGTGTGTGTGTGTGTTATATGTATTTTAACTCTGTGCATGTGCCAGCCTTGGTACTCAGCAGACACACTGTAGTTGGGATGTTGCTATGGTTATGATATAAGTAGGGACCTTGCAGCTGAAGCGGAGAACTCCAGCTTCTGTATGTTCTGATTTTTTATTGTTACAGCCATTCTTGTTAACCTTGGATAGGAAGTTTAGAATTTAAAGAAAAACGTGGACGCATCCTTGACCACATGTAACTCTCTCTTTATTCCAGAGACTTCAACAAATGTTTTATTTCTCCTCCCAATTGAACATTAATTGTACCTTCATAGCTTTGGGAACAAACACTCAAAATAAAACTATTTCTTTTTTTTGCTTTCAAATCTTGGTAGACTAAGTGAATAATCAATGTGTCACTTTGTACCTGTTCTTCAGGGGGCTCGCTGATGAGACGTCCATTTAGGAGCTCAGTATGAACTTTTCTCTTACACTTTCCCTTAATATAAAAAGGTCCTTTGTCTCTGCTATGAGCCTAAAATACACAGTAAGATGGAATTACCATGTGAGGAGCCATTTTTCTCAAAGTGCATCCTGAGCTCTGTAGAAATAAAACATAAAAATTATTACATCAACCTGGTTGCTCTTTACATTGAGCTGATTTTGTATGAATGGATTTTAGCCATTATGCCGAGATGCATGTGTGGATTGATAGGAAGAAATGGTCAAGTATTCTGTGTTTGAGTGATACTATTAGTCTGTATATCCACTCTCATTTTGAGACAACACTTCACTTTAAATCGGCCCTGTTCTCTCTGTGGAGCAGAGGTCTATATATGTGTGTGTAGGTGCCCTTGAAATTAGTATTTGCTGCATTGTTGTGAAATTATTTGAACACAGCCCTGTAGAGTATAAAAACATACTGGAGAGGGGGTCAAAAGGTTAAGAGAGAGAGACCAAAGGGCTGCCAATCACCTTGAGCAACAGGAAAAAAGGTGAGAATGTGCTCCAGTGTGTCACCAGGCAGCTTTTTTTTTCTTTTTTTATCCATTTCTTTTTTTTTTAATCAGGAAAAGAACAAGTTATGTTAAAGGGATAGTTGGGTGTGGGTTGTTCAACCATTACACACATTTGCAAATGACTGATTTTATTTTACTTGATATTGTGAGCTTGTTGCTTTTGACATGGTATTTTTCAAATGTTCACTTTGTTTTTCGCCCAGTTTTCACCGCAGAACACTCCATTCTAGCTGCCATGTGCTGTACTTTCTGTGCTTCTGTCTCCTCTTTGCTGTATGAAGTTTTCAAATGATAAACAACTCCCTATATAGGTGGTGTGGAGGGTTAAAATGTGGTAAATGTGTTATAATTTGTATATTGGTTGTGACTTAAAGACTGTTCTCTGGTGGAAAATGAATGTCAGACATATCCACTTTTATCATTCCTGTTGCATGCATTATGTTTGGAGTTTCATACTGACATCAACCCTTACAAATCAGTGACTGCAAAGAGCGAAGAATTCAGTATGATCCAAGCACTTCAGTTTGAAAAGAACAGGAGTGCTGGAGAGGCTGTTCACAGCGCTTAGATCAAAACTACAAAATTGTGTTCTGCAAATGCACGGCAAAAACGGCAAAACAGCTCAAATCTGAGTGTATGTATGGCTTATTCAAATGAAATTGTCTTAAACTTACAACTCCAAAAAAAGAAAGTAATATTTCAAGATGTTATAACACTCAAATGATACCTGAATAGTTTGCAAAGAGTTTTATAAAATTGGGTGGAAACTGTAGGGAAGACTGGGAATGATTATACCACAGGTCAGAAGTAACACTTGCAATTGCTACAATTAGGAACAAATTCAGAATCACATAGTTCACTTTAAACATTTGCAGTTGAACTCTTAGTCCACGTATGAAAAAGTAGCTGTACTCTCAACTTGTAATTTCTCTCGATTGTCTGTGATTTACTCCACATGGCTCATTTAAAATTTTACTCTAATATGAATCCAAAAAATAACATGTAGTCATGTAATCAATGTAGCTAGTTAAATGAATCCAATATTATTTCCCATATAACAACAGCAAAAAAAAGACTCAAGAAACTAAAACTAATAAAAACAACAGGAACTATTAAAAACGAATCAAAATCTAAGCATTTTCAGAAAATAAAAACTAAACTTGTTAACCCACTTCAAAAAATAATCAAAACTAAACTGAAATTTCAACAAAAAAGTCAAAACAAAACAAAAATTAAAACCAAAGAAAAATGCAAAGCTAAAATAATCTTGAATTGGTGAGCCCATGAAGCTCGCACTCCAAAACTGCCATACACCTGTCATCACTGTCTGCCTGACACTGAAACCAACAACCAACTAGGCACACACCATTGACTGTATATAGAATGGACAGTGTGCTTCCGCCTGTCACCGTTCTACGTTTTTGAAGCCAAAAAACCCCGTTTCTCTAGCCGCCATTGTGCAGCCAGAGTCTGCACAGTAGAGAATTTCCGGTGGAGCAGAGTAAAAAAGAGAAATAAAAATATTCATTTCTTCTTCTTCAGAAGGCTTAGTCTCCTTTTGGCTCTTTCCCGAAGTTTCTTATATCCCCGATAAAAACTACTCATGAACAGCAGCTGTCAACTATCGTAAAACGAAACTTATATCGCGGTTTTTAACATCCAATAACTAATGAGAAACTAACTTCTCAGGAAAAAAAACACCTGAACACCATGCAGCCAAATGACATCATCATACTACCTTAGAGTAAGGATGAGAGAAACGTTTCTACGAGGTATCGTAATTTTTTAAAGTTTTCCCGGCTCATATCTGGAATACATGGGGAGGCGGGGCTTATGACCTATACTGCAGCCAGACACCAGGGGGCGGGGCTTATGACCTATACTGCAGCCAGACACCAGGGCGGGGCATCTGCTGGAGGCTCATTACACAGTCTATGGCACACACACATACACTCACCCCTGCATTCAATTGTTTAGTGGGTGTGTGGTATCACATTTTGTCCATTTTTATCATTTCACACCAAACACTGAGGTTTGATTTTCACAGTTGCACCTTGTGTACAGCTAAATCATTATGAATGTTCAGATGTTAGAATAGTTTAAGCCTGTACTCTGCAGAAAAACAGCTTTTTAGCTGTTAAAAATGTAGCAACTGTTTCTGGATTCCCCTACTTAAGACATTACTCTTATTTTTCTTTTTTCTTACTCAGAGTTTTTAAATACCCTGGTAGGGGGCTCATTACCCAGTGATCTAAATACAAAAATCTTGATTTGTTATTTTTGCTTTTTGCAGTTGTCTGCTGCTCCTATTTTTTTTATTTATTTATTTATTTATTTATTTATTTATTTTGCTCTGCATGTTTTCTATTTTGAATTTCCTATGTTTGTAATTTTTTTGTTTTGTTTAGTTTTTTTTGACATTTCCCCCGTTGGAGTTTATTCTGGCGGTTTTACATGATCTCATTGCTGGAGTTAAACAAACAGAAACCCGGCTCAGGTTAAGACTTTTTTTTTTTATCTTTGTGAAATTTGTGTCATGTGCTCATCATGGGCTTTTATTCACCATAAATCCAGAAAAAATGAAGAGACCACTGCAATTTTTTCAGAGACACTGATTTTGCTATTTAAAGGTATTTGCTTGAGTAAAATTTTCAAATATGTAAAGAAGCTGATTTCTGAAAAAATTTCAGTGGTCTCTTCATTTTTTCCAGAGCTGTATATATATATTTTTTTCAAGCCAGGAATATGTTGCTAAATGAGTTCCTACCAGTTGGAGTCATAGGACAAAGACATTACATAAGCCAGCTGATTCATGTGCTCAAATTTCCTCTCCATAAAGCGTAAAAACTATTTCCTGAAAGAAAAGTCCACTTAATAACCAAACCATCAGCACCATGGTGGTTTGTAGTAGTAAGAGACACTATAGATCTGTAATAACAAGAGAGGAAGTGGAGCCTCCCGCGTGCTTTAATTCCTCTAACGGAGCCGTTTGCCTCGGTGCAGGGCGGGAAGGAAAAGGCCTTTTAATGGAGATACACTCAGAGCTGATTGCAGGTCATTACACCACCACAGGGACGGACCAGAGGAAGGAGCTTAATGGTGGAGCCAGAAGAGGGCTCATAAACCATCGCACACACACATGCACACACGCTCACACACACACACACACACACACACACAGTGCAGCCAACAGCCCCTGATGAAGACACCGTGAGTGTGAGTGGACTCTTCTACACACACTCCAGATCTCACTCTGCACTACACAAGCAGAGGCAATGACGCCACACACACACACTCTGTACCACACACAGGGACACACACTCCCTTTTTTTCACGATTATTCTATCATGGTAGAGTTTGTTTAAGACCCCATTAGAATCAAAAGGGCGACAATCTTCTTAATCAAGCTTAATTTATTAAAACATCAGCTACGCTATTAACATTAACAGGAAGAGGCAGGAAGGCAGGCAGGCAGCGGGGGGAGAGAGAGAGACATGTAGAGGTGGAATGAAAAAGAGAGAAGGAAGGAAAAAGGGAAAGCGCAATAGTTCCAGATTTGGAAGACTTTCCTCATGAGTTTCCAGACATCTAAGACCCCAAACTTTACGGTCAGC